>QVOA01021211.1:0-23669 GCA_014825685.1 Pseudomyrmex cubaensis
GATACATTTCTCGAGTCTGTGATAGGACTTGAATCGACAATAGTTTTCTATAATGATCGATTTTCAACGATCCGTTCAACCGAAAATCGAATTCAACGAATATTAATAATTTACAAAGTTTAATAAATTTTAACTTTAGTTACAACAGATACATGAATCTGCTATGAATGTCAATGTAGTGCCTAACTCTAATAGCAAATCTCTTCCGTAAGCGCGACGAACATCAACATAAACTGATGTGTTCGTTATTTTGCACATCTTGAAATAGATATGAAAGTGAATTCGTTTTGCTCTGAGCCGGTTTTCTGTGTTCTTTTGTGAGATATCTGTAGCAACTTCCTGCGGTAAAATGAAAACGTCTTAGTGCGCTGACTCTCCGCAACAAAGTGAAGCTCCTACATGTTGATACGCACTCAAGTATCGTGTTTCGCTGGCGTTTCTTGTACGAGTCACAGAGAAACTACTCTCGTTCGTAACGTAGTAAAAATATAATCTTTTGCTTATAATAATTAATTGTTATAAGCAATATATCTGCTTGCAATATACTGCGGCAGGATAGGTAATTGCGCTCGGAGAGAAATAAAGAACTTTTACAAATTACCCGTGTGTGTTATAATTGCAGCACGTAAAAAGTGAAGTTTGTCCGACTGATTTCGCTCTGACAGGAGAATCATAAAAGTACGCTTCCATAAAAATTATTGGCGTCATTATGCTCGAGGAGAGTACGAATGGAATTACATGTCGTTTATTTAGATATATAGATATATAGCTTGTCTTGTCATTCACGCAGAAAGGCATTTTAATAACCGCATTGCCTGACTTTGCGCTAATATGTGAGATTAAAAAACAGGTTAAAGCTAGATCGCAGTGAGAGTGTGCTCGCGCACGCAATAAGAAAGGAAAGCCAATGAAACTGGGTGAAGGAGAAGAGCACGCAAAAAGTTCACGAAATGATGGAAAAAAAAAATTGCGACTAATGAAAGCATTATCCGGTCCGATTTGAAAGATGGATCTAACGATCGTTATAGCGATTGCGTTCTTCTCGAACTGCGTTTAACTGCAACAATGGCCGAACGAATGACCGACCGTGTTCAATCGGATTGAGACCTTCAACGTTCGTTTAACGTTACCTAAAGGTCACGTGACCCTTACAATCTTCATTTATTCTCGATCTTAACGAGCGGAATTGTCACGTGACGATTTTCACGCCACTTAAACCCGTCACTCAAATCCCGATTTCACAGACAATTACGTATCTGACGAGCGATCCTACGTTTAGTTTGACACGGCTCGCATTTAAAGCACAATAGATAAAAAGATTTCGCGCATTGTATTCCGATTATATCTTCGCATCACTTTTCGCGCACGGTCTTGCATGAAATGATCTGGTTCATGTAAACACTTAACTGGATCTTGATATTGATTAGATACGTAAACACGCATCATTATCGGGCATGCCATGTTATATGCAATACGTGCATTTCATATTATACGCAATACATAGAAAATAAAATATTGCTTAACAGTGAGTTTATTTAAATACTCTTATAGCAAAGAAAAACTTATAATTGAAAGAAATCCGAGAAAATTGAAATTAAAAATTTTTTTATTTTACTTTTAAATTTAAAATACAAGTTTAATATTCTCAAAGTTTAGTAACATTTTCATTACTTCTTAACAAAATGCAATTACCGTACATTTTCATTTTCTTTAAATTTTCTAAAAAAGTTTAATTCTACTAAAGAAGTAAAAAGTATACAGAAGTTATTTATTTAGTGTTTTTAGTGCATGTTTCTCTGCTTTTATTCACTTCCGAGTCATTAATACTATTTTACTTGCACGGAAGACGTGACCTCAGTCTCCGGTAGTGTTTTTTGCTGTGTCGAAAGTCCATTGTCCTCACGAATAAACGAGGGTGTGGGCGCGAAACAGCTCGAGGGACACGGAAAGAACGACTTTGATCGAACGACTTTCTTCCGCCGTAATTGCTATATCTAGCTCATAGAACTCGAAGCGGCATCACCGGGGTGACGAGCGACGCTAGAGAAAACTGCGAATGACTGGGAATGAAAGGGATCAGTGAAAGGTCCTGGGGCTACATTCGAGTGTATACGCTTGTAGATTTGGCACCGACAACTACGCCCGAATAACCGGCGGCAGGATGCAAGTTGTGGGCACTTGATCTCGGCATCACGTTCTACGTAACTGGACACTGACCTCACCTCTATTGTTCATTAATTCTCTTGGAAAAGATATCCGGGGCTTTCTACAGACATTCTAACTTACAGAGTAGACTAAAAATTTGAAAAGCTAGCAGATCTGGAAAATTTCACTCTCTAGATTTAAAGATCTAGAGCGTGAAATATCTTAAAAACTAAAATGGTTGGTGTAAAGTTTGAAGTATCAATTAAAAATTTTTTGTCGTTGAGTACGTAAAGAATTAATACAATTTTTAGGAAGTTTTAATTTACAAATTTGTCAAAAATAAAATAAAATGTGTTTTGCAAAGATTCTTATCGCGATATTTTTTTTCTCTTTCTTTTTAATAATTACGGTTAAAAAACGTTTTCTCTATAATTTTTTTCACCTATTTTTTTCATCTGATAATTTATTACATGTGCGATTATCTCAATTTAGGCAGGTTTACCGATTGCACGCGCGCGGAGATTCTATCTGGACTTGTAACACAATGTCAATGCTCCCACATTCTTTATTTCAATCGACACGTATACATAAAATCTAGCGAGAGGTTTTAATCGCACGCAACGGCAGCCACCTGTGACGGCGATGTTCCGTTTGATATAATGATCGACGATTGTTAGATAACCAGTTTTACGATTTGTTGCGATAAAAAAAGAATATATTTCATATATATCTTATGGATTTCTCCGATTGTTGTTTTTTTCTTGCACATGCTTATTATCTGCAGAACTGCATTCTTCTGGTTTTCTATAAGAAAAACTACATGCTTTTGGATCATTAACGAGTGTGGTGGATACGTTTTTCCTAAAAGAACGACACTGAATTTACTTTCTACGAAATGACTTTGTATCTTTATTGTTTCTTCTTTTACATTTCATTATTGCTTCTTTAATTGTTTTAACTTGTGAAACAAAGTATTTGAGATAGAATTGAGGGACAGAATCGCTTTCAAAATTTTATATTTTTTCTTAAACAATTTCTTGCTGATGGATGGTATTATATGTCTTCAAAGCCACGAGTCATCGTCTAATGGTAATAGCAAAATTAAATACTATTAATAATACTTAAAATAGTACTACCTACATTAATATTTTTGTATTTAAAACAACACACATATTATGCAACTGTGAATAAATAATTGTATCTGTGTCAATGCAAGATATTATACTAAACATTCTACAGATAGTTTTTATCAACTGCTGGTAACATTATTTTATTTAAAAAATAGAATCATAAACATATTTATTTGCATGAGACTAAAAACACATTGTTATGTTGCGTTACACTAATTAAAAAACTAAGTAATTAAAACAGTAAGTAAACGATATTGATTAAAAACTCGCGAGATAACTTGTATACGTAACTTTTATTGTTGAAATATTAGTCGTACACATATAACAATTATAAAAGTATATTTAGACTACAGATACCCGTTCATGTGCCACCACCTAAAATGTAAATGTAGTAATATGTACGCATATATAAAAATAATATTATAATTCAACTTTCAACCCCAAGGATGGTGAGCGGGTTTTTGTAAATTTGCTTGCTGAACCGCAGCCGCAATTGCATTTTCTTTCGCAGCTATTACATCTTTCACCTAAAAACAAATAAGAATATATTATCAAAAACTTATAAGAGAAAATAATAAGAACAGATCATATATTTTGTAACAATACTTTAGCTTCTTGCTCGCTCTGGCTAATCTGCTTGTCGACATCCTGCTTTCGTAGTTCCGCCGCAGTTTCTGCCGCGTTTCTTTGGATCGCCGCAGCTGCAGCTGCTTCCCTCGCAGCCGCCACCCTTTGTGCGGCCGCCACTGCGTCTTTCAAAGTCGCTAATCTCTGTTGTAACGCCACGAGTTGTCGTGCGCTGGCTTTAGCTTCGGCTTCGGCGTGTTGTGAAATTTCCTGCGATCTGAAAAAATGTAGCGTACGATAAACAAGAGGTAAAAAATGTGTGTCTGCGAGAATACAATCACACGTAATGACGTAAAATCGAGTGAATTAATTATTCGTACCTCGCAGCAGCTTCTCTCGCTGCTGCCTCCTTCGCTAATGCAATTTTCTGCTGAAATAGCGCGGCATGCTTTGCTTCCGCAACTTTGTGCTGAGCCACGACAACATTATTGTTCGCCTCTTTCGCTTGCTGAATCGCGCGCAAGATCTCTGGCGGATACACAATTGTTGGTGTGCCAGGCACTGGATCTTTCAAAGCCTGCCATATGCAAATTGATGGCGAATAAAACTGATTTTCAAACTTTATATCTATAATATAATTTACATAAACACATGTAAAATCAATGTGCATACCTGAAAAGCCACATTGTGTGTGGCTTGAGCTTGAATCTGTGCGAGGGCTACATCAGCAGAGAGTGGCGGATTCCAGGCTGAAGCTGCAAAACCTGTAGGACCCCAAGCGGGAGGACCAAAAGCTGGTACAAATCCGAAGAAATCAGGCGCTCCGAAAAATGCTACTCCACGCTTTTGCTTTTTTCCGACCGATTTCAGTTCTACTACAGACGCAACTACAGATAGCAACAAGATCTATAAAAAAAAATTCACATATTTATTATCGCTAAAAAAAAATATTATTTTACAAATCTGGACAAAAGATGTTTGAGCTGTCTGGTTACCGTTACGAGAGTCTTCATCTTGAGTGATATTGCTGATGATACTGAATCTTCCACAGTGGAATCCTGGTATATATACAACTTATGACAGACGAGGGAGAATGCTCTACCGTCTTTGAGATAATCAGGGAATTAATTAGAACTATCATAAGGTGTAGGTAAAAGTTCATGTATTACAAACAAAATTATAGTCTTCGTTTTTAATGATGATTTTCTGGAAGGCGTGTGCTGTACAATCACTGTACGCGAGACTATTTACGTCCTGGAAATCGATAGACAAAGATTCTATCTCGTCATCAAACTTAAGGAAGTAGTTACTCAATAGTGATGTAGCAAGTACTTCCGCCACGCTATCGCGTCAAAGTAGATGTCAGATAAATTTATTTAATCGATATTATTATTTTGAAAGAGAGAGATTGTGTGTTTGATTTCAATCTTTACGTATTTTTATCGACACATGCGAGTTGAAAAAAAAAATTCAAGTAAATAAAAATAGCAGCCAAAGTGTTTAAATGTTTTATTTTAGATTCAGAAACTTACATATTTGTGTCTGTTAAAGTCTTGCATACTAAGGTTTTTATATTTAATATATATAAAATTTCCAATTAGTACTTTATAAATGTCATACATTTGCTTACTTATAACTAATAGATATGTCTTTACGTTTATTAATATATAACGTTATGTATTTATAAATTAAAAAGTATGACAAAATCTTAAATAAAACCTGAAATTAGTATCTGTATATATATTTTGTTATTATATAAAATTAAAAAAGTGGCAACAAATTTCTGTAACAAGAAAGTAAGAATAATTATAAGCGACGAAAAACTTTAGTCTAAAATTAACAATGTTAACATTATTTTCCAACATAAGTGTTTGGTTACTTTATCGGTTAAATTCCCGTCAGATCACGAAGAATTTCTGCGTTCGTGAGAGAACGCACGTGTCCGCTCACCGCGCTCGGTCCATAAAAGGAAGTTCCACTGCGAGGATCCGACAATTGCCTCACGTTCGATCGAAGGACCGTTTCTTCGGCTAGAGTTTTACTCGCTTTCCAGTTGCTCGAAGACAAGTACGGATCTTTATTTTCTGACATGTGTTTGTAGTACTTGGCGGCATGAAAATAACTGTCTTCCTTTGGCGATTTCTTTGGCGACACGTATTTCTCAGTTTTCGCGTGCTTAAAATACGGTTTGCCGGTTTCAGGATTTTTGTATCCGAAAGCCTCTTCGTAAATCACTTTAGGCGCCGTTTGAACGGAGATGTCTGAAGCGTAAGCCGCGACGTCTCTGTAACCAGTCCTGGGAACTTTACGATTTTTACGGTAAGTCCGAGATTCCTGACTCTTCGACTCCTCACGTTGCTCATCATTTCCGCGGGGTCGATTTTTATGTTTTTGTTGGCGTTTACGAACCACTGGATTGTTGTGGCTGTCTATTTCTGGCACTTCCTTCACGTGCACGTATTCTGTAAGTAAAAACACGTGAACGTCAGAGCTCTGTAATTTGTCGTATCATCGAGTTCTCTATACTTACTCTGTTTTGGTAACTCTTTCTTGTAAGATTCTTCATATTCCTGCTCGAAGTCTTTCCCGTAATATTTGGAATGTTTTGGTTCAACTTCGTAAGAATCCTCTTCGGTTTCTTCGTGTCTCTCTTCGTGCTTGCGACTCTCCTCTTCGTCTTCTTCTTCGTACGAGTCGCGCGACGTTTTTGGAAGTTCGGCGTACTTAGCGCGATAATCCGATGACGAATTTTCCTCCTCTTCATCATTGCCCGGTGATGAATAGTTCTTATATCTCGAATTTTCGTCATCGGAATCCTCGTCACTTTGCGCTCTATATTTTCCGAATTTCTCGTCGTACTCTTTAAAAGGGAAAGACGTCGAGGGCTTGAAGTCGCTTTCCGTCGGTGGCTCTTTAAACTTTTTAGATTGCTGCTCATCATCGTCATCTTCGGAACTTTCATATTCCTTTTCCGGCTGTTTGTATCCTGAAAAAAAAAAAATATTAATAATATAAATATTTGCGTTACAGATCAAGATAAATTTAATTAATTGCTCTATATAATCATACGAACTTTCGTCATCTCGTTCTCTGTCGTCTTCGTCAGGCTGCGGTCTGTGTGGTTCCGGATTTTTAGGATTGATAACCTCAGCGTCTTCTAGAATATCATCCGTTGATACGGAAGGATGAACAGTATTCTGTTGTATGTTACCGGACTCCACGTCACCCCGATGTTCTTTGCCAAAGTGCAATTGCGGTTGACTGTAAAGGGATTCATAACTTCCTTGTGCTTTTGGAACGGCAGTCGGGACGGGGTAAGCTTCTACGACAGCTCCTTTGTACTGCGGGAATTGCGGACTACTGTTGGCCGTCTGAATTGGTACAACGTGACCTTGGAAACTCGATAAAGGCGATAAAAACGGCGAAACTTTTCTCGATTGAAGAGCCATGCTGAATTTTGGCGTCGCGCCAAAGTTAAATCCCAAGTCGTCGACCGCGTAGTTTGCGCTTACGAGAAAGGGCTGGTTTTCGAAGACCGGTAAAACTCCAGAGAAATCCGGATTGCTCTGAAGTTGAATGATCGGGACGGAGATCTTCTTACCGTTCACGTCTACAGTGGCTTCGTCTTTCTGCTTCGTGCTCTGCGTCGTTTTGTCCGAAGTGACGGTCGACATCATCGGAAAGCTCTGCGCGTAAACCTGAGGGTAGTCGGCAACTTTTGATAGAGGATAACTTGTTTTATACAGTGGCACTTGTACTGCGGGAGACGAGGAAGCGCTCGGAAAGCTTTGAGATATAAGTTTATTAATGCTGGCGAACGACGGATATTCGAAGTCGGAGAAACCCGATAATTCGATCGGTTTGTCCTGATGGAATGCATTGTAGCTGGGCGAGTAGATACCTTGCAATTTCTGAATCGATGGCGACGCGATCGATCTCGGCGTATCCAGCGATTTCTCGTCGCTCGTCGAAACTCTGTACGCATTCGGATTATTCAATATCTCGAAGTACGGAGCGAGCGGGCTGTTCCGAAGAGATTCGGTCTGCTGAGTAGAAGTCGAAATGTAAGAGATCGGCCGCTTTGGCACAGTGCCATATGCATGAGAACCAGATCCGTGATTCAAATTGCCGTTAGAGGCTGTCTGAGTGGTGGTCGATGCAGCGGCGCTTGTATAATAAGGCAATGATCTCGAGTTAATATCCTGAAGCAACGGAATTCTCGCTGTAGTATGACTTCCTTTGGATTCTTCTTGGTTATCATATCCAGAGTCTACGACACGGCGTTTCGATTTCGTAGACGTTATTGATGTAACGTAAGCGTTACTTGAAGTCGCGACGTTCGCAGAGAAACATATTGCCGATAGGAATAGAATAACGTTTATCTGAAATGTATTTAGCACACGCGATTGATTTTAGATATAACATTACGTTTAATATAAAAAAAAAAATTAATTAAGGAGACAAAAATATCTTATTGCACTTACTATTATTTATTTAATTTGCATATGTAAATAATCTATTCTCTAAAATCTAAATCTGAGTAAAATGTTATGCATCGAAGTACTTTTATGACTTAATAATTTATTAACAACATTTTAATCATAAATGGAAATTAATGAAAATTAATATTACACAATACAACGTATTGAAAAAAATATATCTTGACGCGAGTCACACATTCATATATTTAAACCACTGCCTTTGATATTGAGATACACACAAACAATCGACGTGTAATAAGTAAAACATTAATTACTTGAAGTTATTAAGGAACTAAAGCAACGTACCAACATGATACTCTTCTAGTCGGTACAGACAGACACCAAAGTTTGACGTTAACTGACAGCGGCCACCATTCTCTCATCTTTTATATTCGACGTTTACTGATGCGAAACAATAGAATAAGCATGACTTTTCTAAATCCGACAAAAAGCGCGTCAAGAAAAACCGAGTCAAATCACCTCGCTTCTCCCTGATCAGTGAAGCCGTGATTATAACGTGCCATTGATCTGTCTTTTTATTAGTAATTTGTTTTTGCCTTATTTCTTTAAAATCTCTCTTAAAAGAATGTTAGTACGAGTATATAATATAAAATAACAGTGTGAAATTGGTATTATAAAATTGATAAAATAAAATATTTGTATGTGTATATCGTAAATACATTTAAGAGAAAAAAAATAGAATATTCTGCAAAGTCACGCCGCTGCGTAATTATACACATTTTTCAAGTTATTGAATATCTTCTAAGAGAGACAATAATAAGCGAATTCATTCACTAGAAAACTAATTATTTCTTTCGTCAAATTATTAACTGTCATTCCGAGAAAACTTGCGCGAGCACATTCATCAACAACGAAAATTGGTGAGGTTCGTAAATTAGTGAAGTTCTCAAGCTAATTTCTATCAATTTTTTTGGTTTATTTTACGAGAAAGTGTGCGTGAAACTAGTGCAAGACACAAATGTTTTTGTGTTTATTATGGAATATAATTAATATTTTTAAAATAAAGATTAGATAAAATCTTTATATATATTTTTTTAATTTATTCAATTCAATTATACAATATTACCAATACTTACCTCTTGCAAAATTTCATGCATTTTTCTTCTCAATGTAGAAAAAGTTCGTCTGGTTTTCAGATCTACTTATTGTGTCCTTGGACACAAATAAATGAAAGAGAAAATACTGACGAAAAAAGAGAATGGATAGAACACAAGGCGTCGCACAAACGCCGTACAATTACGTGTGTATTTCTGTTTAAGTTAATATGTACATACATAAAATATTTAATATATTCGCTAGCGCATTTTACAGACGATCGATGAAAATTTCCTTTCCCGAGTATTCCGTGCGAGCGCGTATGATACTAACGATTAATTTTACGACTTCCGTATAAAATGTTGATTACTATAATTAAACACTCAGTGCGAGTAGCGCAATCGATTCTGAGGCGCGATACAACTTTTATTAATGCATAAAGCGGACGAGAAGAAATCGTCCGTTAACTTAGACGAGGTAAACGTACTCGCCACCTATAATTTCCAGTCCTTTCGCGATCGGATTTACTAGTCACGCGCAAATCCGGCGAGTGGCATCGCGTGATCGACAGCTCAGTTGTACTTTTTTTGATTACAAATTTACGCGGCGCTGTTTCCCGAATAAACTTTTCTGTTGGAGAACGAGTCGGACTGCAACGCCGCTTCTGATCTGTTGAAATAATCCCTCAGGGCTTCGTCGTAGTATTGCTGTTGCAGCTGACGCTTCTCATTCTCGAAGAACTGCCTCACTTGATCCTTATCGCGGAAATAGTTTTGCGGGCTCCTGCTTGGAAGTTGTTTGTTCTTCATCAACAGCCCGAGGAGATTGTGCATTCTGGGGTGATTAATGTCGTAATCTTTCTTATTCGACGTTTTGAGCTCTCTGAGGATATCGTTGAGAACCTCTGGCATCGATGTGGTAAATGTCGGATATGAATCAAAGGATTGATGCTTGGAATCGAAATTGAAGTTGTCGTGATCGAACGACGGTCTATGATAATGCGATCCGTCCAGATGTAGGTCTATGTTACTGGCCGACGTTTCTAATCTGTGCGGCGGTCTTGTCGGTTTTCTCAAACCATTCTTGTACCTCGACGATTGTGGTCGTTTCTTTATCGGTTTTTCATGGAAATGATGATGACCCTTCGCGCGGAAGGAATTCGGTCTCGGCGGTGAGAGAAATTCTTTCACGTGTCTGTTACCACTGAAATCATCGTGGAAGTCGAAACTCGAATCTCCGGGCTTAGGTTTGCGACTTGGTCTGTCGACGCCGTGGAAAATGTGTATCGGTCCCGTAGGTCGGGTCTTCAGCAAATGTTCTATAGTTGACAACAGCGGATCTTTTTTCTTGTCGCCCAAAGACTTGGGCGCATCTGTCGCATGCATCTTGGTCTCGCTCTGATGCGCTTCGAGAATGTCTCTGTATTTCGATTCTGTCAAAGAAGCTTTCAATTTCTGCAGCTCGAGCCTCAGCTTCGCTAGATCGTTTGTCTCGGAGTTGTTCTGACCGTTTTCCTGTGGTCGCCTGTCGTTGTTCCACTTCTGCGAATTGTACATCGTCTTCAGGGATTCTTTAAACATCTCTTCGGCGTATTTTTGCAGATCCGAAGCTAATTTCGGTTTTGTAATCAATTCATTTTGCGCTGTGAAAGATGGTCTGAAGAAATTTCCACCAGGCATGACAGGTACCAAGTTCAAACCTTGTTGAACAGGTTCGCTGGCGGGTTTATTATTGAGATTGTTTTGATTTTTGATAATATCAACATTAGGAACAAAGTTGATTGGATTGAACATCGGTCGTTCGAGATTCTGTGACGATTTTAATTCTGCTGCACTCAGCTGCTTATTTTTGGCTCCTGTTTCTGTCAAAGAATCCACGTAATTCTGAAGAGTGACGGTCTGCGGAGTGACCGAACTCATGGTGCTAAAGATCGGGATTGGCGTTGTCAGCATGGTCGTCGGATAATTTATCGTCTTGAATGCGTTAGTTGTGTCGATTGAACTCGGCTTGATGTTCGGATTTACAATCTCCACGTTTTTCATACCTATATCCGGAAGATGCGCGTTTCCTGAAGGCACTCCAAGTACGTTCACGCTGTTCGAGTGACTAGCCGTGTTGTCAGCGGTCTGCACAGTCACGCTGGGTAATCTACTGTTCTTCATCAACTGTTTGTTCATTTGAATTTGCAGCTGTTGCATAGCGTCGTACTGCTGAGGTTGCTGATTCGTAAGCAGCTGTTGAGTGTTCATGCTATTTAAAGTCGCGCTAGGCTGCAATATCGTCGGTATCATCTGAGTTGCTTGAACATAAGTCTTCGTCTTCGGCGTCATATCCTTGATCATCTGATAAATGTGATTCTCTTGAGGCTTCATCACTTGTTGCGAATTTTGATTCTGTATGTAGTACGAATTTACATTGGTCGGTTGCTTCTGTTCGTTCTGGCCGACAGTCATAGTCGCGGAAGTTACAAAACTTGTGCTCGAGTCGGAATACACATTTTCCTTGTTCTGTGAATCAGTGGACATCAAGTTGGCTCTGCTCTCCGGCATTGTCTGGCCAGACATCAGCGTGGACGTTGGTAAACTTTGCACCTGCAAGTTATGATTCAAGTTCTGTTCTTGCAATCCGTGAGAGTTTAACTGAATTTGATATTCGGAATTTGTCTGAAAAGGCGTTTGCAGATAACTTGGGAAAGTTTGAATGGTCGGTTGCGGTACTATTAGCTGCTGCACTCCTGACTGCATCTGATTTATCGGCACCTGCTGAACGATGGATGTAGAACTGGGCGTCACTGCAAAAGTCGTACGCGGTGCAACGTTATTCTGGACTCGCACGTTGTGCAACGTTGGTGTCAAGCTGGAACTAAGAGCAAATACGGGTGTCATGGTGCTCGGCAAGTAGCTCGCTCTCAAGGAGTTTCCGACTTTGTTCTGTTCGCCCGGCTGAGAAACCAGAACCGTGTGCACGGGATTTTGGAAAGTGTTTTGGCCAACAATGACATCAGACACTGGTGTGGAGGCTGCCAGATTCTTCGACAACGCTAAATTTTGAGCAAGGATAGACTGATGTGAATTCAATAGAGGAGCGGTTGTGCTGAACGCTCCGATTGGCGCGGCGGTGACAAAGTTGTGCAAGATTGCGTTGGACATATCAAAGCCTTGGCTACTACCTAGTGCAGTTGCATGATCGAAATTTGTTAATGGTACTAGGTTGAGCTTAACAGGAACAACGGAAAATTTTGGCTTTTCCAGCTGATCTAACACAATTCCGTTTGAGTGAGAGATTTCTAGAGTAGGAGAAATCTGATTCCATGTGTTGACAGTTTTCGGTCTGGATTGCGCTTTGGAGCTCGTGTGTGTATAGCTATTTCTAGTGTCGTGCCTAACATCTTCAATACTGTCAGTCTGATGATTTGTGATAGGATCGTTGACCCAAGGATTCGTCTTTACTCGATATCGCGATGACTTCATTTTTGATGAGTTATGCTTCTGCACTTTTTCTTCTTCAGCGCTGCCGTCTGACGATGTTCCTCGATGTTCCTTAGGAAGATTTCTTGTAGAATCAGAATACGATGGACGTCTTCGACTTTTCACTTTTATTCGTGGTCGCTCGATGTACTCCGAGTAATCCGAACTCTCATCTGAACTCTTCGAGTCTTCTGTACGATGGTAACTGCGCTGCCTGCTGTTGTCATTATAAGTTTCGTACTGACTCGACGTTTCCGCGCTGCCCGACGTTCCCAAAGACTCCAAGTTCTTCAAAGTCTTGTAATCAGTATTCGAGTTGCTGTTTTGCAGCTGACTGGTGAACTTCATCTTGTAGCTGTTCGGTTCAGCAACCACGACCGGTTTGGAAAATCTTTGGTGCGTTCTTGACGGCTCCGCCACGTTGTCATAAGTTTCGCTATGCGTGAGTTCGTTGACTTCGTAATTCGTCCTTGACGAGGACGAACCAGCATTATGCCGAGTTGCGCTCTGACCGTTGTAGTTCGCGGTATCTTGCGAACGATAATTGCCGTTAACTTTCTCCCGTTCGTAAGTAGTTTTCTTCATGTCTTGCGCGTTGTTGTACGAAGAATAATAATTAGCGTATGGATCTTCATCGCTTGACGTCGACTGTCGGTCATAATTGTGCATGTAGTTCTCGATCTTCTCTTTCTTATTGCTCACATATCCTAAAGAAGACGCGTCAGACTCGCTGTCACTCTCGGTGCTGTGCAGATTCTCGTAGAAGTCCTGATAGTTTGCTACTGCGGGAGTGTCGTTGTTGACCTTGAGCAGCTCAAACTCATTTGCCCTGCCCTCCTGGAAATCGAAAGACCTGCGGTTCGTCAGCGATCCTGGTAAATTCAGGAAAATCCTCGCTTCCGAGGAGTATACTAAGTCTTCCTCAAAATTTTTCGCCTTTGTGTCGGAGCTGTCTTGAGCACTTACGGCATTCGTCGCGTTGCTTTCTTCAAACAGATTTAGATCCTCCTCGTTCGGATCGCTGTTACTTGATGACACATCGGTATCGTCGTACGACGGAGAAACGGATGGTATTATGGGCACAAAACCGTTAGAATTTTCATAGTGTACCGTTGAGAGTATGGATGACGATACGCTTGAAGGTTCTTCAGACTTCTTCGAATCTGCATTCGACTGCTTAACAACATGCGCCACGTTTTCCGACGCTGTTGCAAGTTGATCAAAGATCTCCTCATTCTTTAAGTCAGAACATTTCGCTTGTGGCCAGAGAAATAGCAATATCACCTACAAAAAATTGTAAAAGCTACTAAATTGAATTAATCGAAAATTCATAATAAATGTATTTACACAAATAAAAACGTGTGCAAAAACACAAAATATAAAAATATTGAAATATTTTCTTAGTTGAAGAAAAAGAATTTAAAAGTATCACTATATATTTCACTAATATATTTCACTCAGCTATTGCAAGTTTTGACAAAAAGAAAGCACTATAAGCATTGCAAACTTTAGATAGTACGATAGAATGCAGTAATAATTGCTGTTTCGTCAAAGAGAGATGACCTAGAAAAGAAAAACAGACTGGAAAAGTAAAATGCGAGCGTGTGCAATAGAAATAAGAACTGGATGTGCACGGAAGCAAATCTTCATAGACTTTCTCACCGACTCATGAGCATTTGAGTCTATTTGACAGTAATGATCTTTTATACAGATGTAATTGTGACTTTAATAATTATTAGAAACAAAAAGAATTTTCAAAGCGTGGAGATACAATTGCATTATGATTGACTTGTAAAATGCAGAAACACGAGCAACATGTAATCGGTCTGCTTAGAGAGTGTCGGTGAAAAGTAATTGCGGAGAAAACAGAACCAATTTAAACTATATAATTCTTTATGCCTATCGTTAAACAAGTCGGTCGAAGTTGTCGATTGAAATGAATACCGTGCGTACACATGTCTTTACCTAGTTCGAAGCCGGTTTTGTCGATCGGATTTCGAAAGCGTTTACTCTATCTAGGATGATACGCGCGTGAAAATTCTTACCATAATTCATACTACGATTGTATATGTGTGTGTTCAAATAATTTAACATCTGTTGTATTCTTTGCAATTAAAAGAACTCGACTGTCTAATTGGAGCGTTTCTACAAGCAGTAAAAAACGAGCAATAAAAAGCGCAATCTCTCTACTATGAATAATAAGATATAGCTTAGTGCAATGTAAACTTTATATAGCAATTTTTTTATAGAAGTAACATAAATTTGTTACATGATTAAATTTGTATAGTATCATTTATACAAAATTGCAAAATCAATTTTTTTTATAACAAAACAATGTCTGAGACAAAATTTATAATTATTAAGTACATCATTTTGTTATGCAAAATATAAAAAAAAGTAAATAAAATAGTACGTGCTGTGTGTAATAACATGTATGTAGACTTGTGTGATATTAACCTTTAGAGAGTCGACAGCTAATATATTTACTCTGAATCTGCGATAACTTTATATAAAATGATAACTTTTTATACAAGACTTTATATAAGTATATGTGTTTACAAGTTTTGCATATCAAACATACAAGATTTAAAAAAAAAACATGTCGACACTCTGAAGATTAATAACAAGTATTAAAAAATAATCTTTTTTATATTATATGTTTGATTTCTTTTTTTTATGCTATTTCATGAAAATATATACGTATTGTTTAACTTAATTAATATTGCTTTTCACATTGTCTTTCAAAAAAAAGACATTTTACTTAATTTGTAACATTTTTAAATATTATAATGCGTGTGTGATAGCATTTTGTATTTTTTTTTCTATTACCGATTTATAAACTGTTTTATATAACGTAACAACAATGATTTTTTCTTATTCGCACAAGAATTTAAAAAAACTAATTCTGTCACCACACATAGCGATAAGGAACTAATTTTGTCACCTTCACACTTTCACAAAGTACTTCAATCCAAGTACTTACACAGTAAAAAATCATTTTCGCTTAAAATCGCGAAATGCCGGCTTTAGGTTTTCTCCAGTAATCGAACACAAATTAAAAAAATCTGCGCGTCACACCAATGCACCGCGTATACACATCGATTACGACCATCCGTTTCCGTTATCCTCCGCCTGGTAATCTCAAGAATCCTGCGTGGTGAACTTCCACGCGAGAACTGAGCCACATAGTAGATACGCGATTTTCTTTATACAGTCTGGTGGCCAAGTGAAAAATATATCGTTCTAAATATTATCCTATAGACCACACGACTGCGAAGGATACTTTCATTCGCGACACGCGAGCGCGCCCGAAGAAATGTTGTCCGGCGTATCGCGACTGCTCATCAATTATCATGGAACGCAAGTAGCGAAATTGCCATGTACGGAAACAGAAAATACCACCTTTTTTATTGTGATGCACGTTTCACAAAACGCTAATTTCTAATTGAAATATCGTTGTCTGCGTTGAGTCAATGCAAATGCCATAAGGGACGCGAGCTGAAACATCTCGTAAAAAGACGAGAAGCAATATCACAATCTGTATAAAACGCATCGCCGAACAACATTTAATAATCTATGCAAGCGAACGAATATGTCCTATTTCCGGCATGTGAGATTTTCTCCGTTTTACATTACGATCGCATTGATGATCTTTATTTCCGGTGCTTCGCAGCCTCCGGTTGTTGTCTCCGATCGCGGACTTCACCCGGGACTTGACAATACTTTATCCGTTGGTAGTTTTATGCGCTCTAGAACACACGCATTACGCCCAGCGCTCCTACTCCTCCTCGACGTGGCTCGCGCCGCATGCAGCCGTGAAAACGTAGGTGCACGTCCGTGCGCAGCGAGCACGAGCCGATCTTTTCCCTGCGTGTAGCTCCGTATAGCCAAGCGTTCGGGTTTAATGTCTTGCATCTAATTGCCGTGGATACATAGATATCATCGGCGCTTCTTCGTTGTGAAAACGTGGAATTAACAATGACTATGGTGGGGCTGAACATTTTTCTCGCGCGTCTGCCAAGATAATTAATGTTAATTGCCCGGTTCAACGGCACTGGTCATATCAATATATATCTCGAGATACGAGAGCGCGATACTATCTTTATTAATTCGAATATTATACCTGTATTGCACATTGGTATTTCTAAGTGAACGTTTATCGTATCAAATTAAACGCGTAATTACACTCGAGAGCAATGCTCATGTGCAGTGTTTGTAGATCGATTATCATTTCTATTAAGGAAACTTTTACTCATATGTGTGTGATATATCTTTATTTATATCGTATATCTTATACGTGTGTATCGTACGATTGTTGGGAAAAGTGCGTTTTATAGATGATATATTTTCCAAATAAGATGATATATTGACCAACTTTTTCCAGTAATTAAATCATGATACGCAGGTATATATGCTTTTTAGGTTGCAACTAACTTTATTTTATAGAATATAAGATATTATTATACATGTCAAAGAACGGAATTTATATTGATAAAGTATATAGTTAAGAATCTTACGAACTAATGCATTATAATAAATAATTTGTTTTAGAAGACGAAAGGAATACAGGAAAAAATGCGCACCTTTTAGAAGTAGCAGATTTACATAAAAATTTCAGGTAACAAATAATTGAACAAGTAATTTTTATAAAAACGTGGTCCTTATTAACTTATTTTATTGATTTACGACAATGCATTATACATATGATTATCTTAAAATCTCATATATATATATATATGTATATAAACCTTAACTATTATTATTAATAAGGTACCTTTCTGAAGTATGAAATTTGGCTGATTTTTCGTAAGTATGTGTTCGCGCAAAGCAACAAGTGCGCTTTGGTTACTACTGTTTTCCCGAGAACAGCAAAAATGATCAATATAACCGAACTCTGCGGGATCTCAGTAAATCAGTAGCGCAGGTACACATTACATTACGTTACATTGCACAATCCCATATTAAAAATACCATATTTAAATACTATCGTATCACTACCGTCCGATTATATCGATTGTTATCTTTCTTCACAAATTAATTCATGGCACGAAACGTCTCATTCGTGAGAGATCAAAGTAATAATGTGCCAAATAATATATTAAAATTATTACATAGTATAGAATAAAAAATATACAATAAAATTGTTCTTCTGTTGTCCCAGGCTTGATATCCTTGCCAGTGGAGCCAATGTCGCATTGTTCAATCAGTCGTTTTCATCTTAACTTTCGTATTTTATCGTCTATCAGTTAATTACACACGCAAAAAATAAATGATATTTAATTTCTATATAACATAACATTACTTAATATCATAATTAACTTTTATATATAAATATATCTTCAATGACACAAAAATAAAGAAAAACAATAAAGCACGAAAGTTGAGTATATCTTTGTGATATTTTTATCGATTATGTGAAATTTAATTTTTAACTCTATAATTCGGAAATCGAGGATCCTCAAGAATTTGCACGCTCTTGACTTTCGGCCGAGTTGATGTGCGCTCGCCGTATTTCCCGCTCAAAGGAATTTTTTCCGCTTCCAAATTGCTTGTTTCATAACTTGTTTTGCCTATGTACGCTTCTGTAGGATTGCCGAGTAAATCGTGACGACCATCGTTATTTTGTGCCAATCGCGTTAGTTCCCGCAGACTCGTCGAGAACGAATGCTGGTCCTTAGGAATATCATCATTACCGAGATCATAGGTGGACGGTCGCGCCAATTCCTCAATGCTTCTGGCGTATTGTACGAGATACTGCTGCAAGAGAGCTTTCAGATTCACGTTTGGAGCGGCTTTAGGTTGAATAGGCGGCACACCGTCCACTCGCAGAATAATTACGGGTATCAGAGAGCTTCCTGCTTGCACAAAAGTTGGTTGCACATTGAGGATGGATGCAGGATTTTTTATATATTGCGAAATCGACGGATTATAATTCAATAAATCGGCATACTGCAAATTCGAATAGTTTTCCAGATTCTTGTTGTCCACGTTGGTTTTTTTGGCCGAGTGTTTGTTACCTGAGGATACAAAAACATCTCGAGATAACGCTCGTCTTCTCGATTTATGTACATCTATCACATTTGACTGAAATAACACATCTAACTTCAAAAATTAATCTAAAAAATCATATACAATATGAAAAATCGTCTCACCTGATACAAAGAAAGGATTGGATGGCGTGGTGTCTCTCAAAGTACTCTCTGTTGTATAAGGTAAATATTCCGGATTCGGACTATTTACCATATACTTCAAAATAGGTCGTCTTGACACTGTCTCATATCGAGTTTTTTGGTTCTTCTCGTTCAGTTTAAAAGAATGTCTTGTCGAAGAAGAAGTTGTTGAAGAAGCCGCCAAATACGAAATTCCATTGCCGGTTTTGACTTGCTGCGGGATGATCTGTTTCTGATTCACAAGATTTTGATATCTCAGTCGATACACTTGCTGCTGCGGCAGACTCGAGAGAGTCTCAGCCGAGATAAATGAGGTTGGTTGGGAAGGTGCGCTGGGTTCCGGCGACATAGGAAACTGCACCGGTCCTTGCTGAGACTGCGCATTTTTTTCTGTGGATGTCGATTCGTAGATTTGGGTTTCCTGTGACTTTGCGGCCTGTGGGTACGAATATGTCTCGTATGTCATGGGCGGCACATCAGACACCTTGCCGTTTGGATATTTCCAGAATATTTTGTTTTCATATCGAACGCCGTTCTCCACCGTATATCTTGGCAAATTAGCAAACTGTTCGCCATGTTCTGCGTAACTAGACGCATCGTCCGTGTCTGAAGTCGATGATCCTACTACGTTGGAACCTGATCGAACGTAATCGTGAGGATTTACTCTCGATGGAATGCCAATACTTTCTAGGAAAGCGGCGGCTTCAAGAGAATTGGGTGTAGAAGACGACTTCGCCACGTTTTGTGTCGCTCTGGAGTAGCCTTGCACATTTATTGCGTGTTGACTGCTTTGTCCTAAATATCTCTGAGAATGTTCTTCTCCATTGTAGGACAGTGGACTTGATGTAACATAAGTATATCGATTAGAACCGGAGGTCGTGTAACTCTGTGGGCTCGGGGTGGCGTAAGCTGTTGATTCTGTGTGACTAAACGTTAAAGACTGAGGTGTGGTGGATGCGTATGTACTCTCTCGATCTTCATTCAAATAAGCGTCAACGGAAGGTCCTACGATTGGAACAAATCCTTGATAAGGCTCAGAATCAGATGTTTTCGTTAACTTCGTTCGCAACCCGAATACTGGGAGTTTAGGCTGATTTGCTGGATGATAAGATTGATAGCTCGCAGGAAAATTCAATCCAGCTGAACTATCAAGTCTATATCCCTGTCTCACGTTCGCAAATGAGCTGGAGACAGGTTTCTGATTACTCGGTGATATTTTCTCGATGATAGTCCTCGGAAGAAACGGGCTGATGGATTCTTCTATGCTCACAGTGGTTCCGGTTTTCCCGGCGGGGAAATAGTAATTATATTTTCGCGGGGAGTGCACGGCGTTCCGGTCGAAGCCATAGCCGAGTCCATTGTTCACCGTGCGTTTCGACTTCTCATCGCCTGTTGTATTGTCATCGTTCGTGTCGTTATCAAAATCGAGAAGTATTATCGGCGGTAAGATCGGCAGCATTTCCTCGATGCTGTCTTGCGTTTCCTTCTCACTCTTGACGTCCACTTTTGGTATATCATCAACATTGTCCGCAGCATTACGCTCAACGGTATCGGAGTCGTTTACCTTGATCTCTCTGCTTCCGGTGGTTTCCGCGTTGCAGAGTCCGAGCACCAGTAAGAACGCGGCAATCTGAAAGTCAGGGGCAAGTATAAGAAATCGCTCCGCAACGACGTGTGTAACAATGTGGTGGTCATCGATGTCGATGCGCCGGTAATGGCGATCTTACTTTCACTTCCCTACCACGTCTGTGCGGCGCGTATAATGTGGTCGTTTTGCGTATGTAAAGAAACTCTAAGTGAATTTTCTCATAATGAGACGAGTCTCGAGAGATGCATCGGTATAATAATCAAGTATAATAATAATGTTCGTCTTGCTTCTCGAATTTTTTTCGAGTGATAATATGATTAAGTACATAAAGATAAGAAATATATAATTACAATTGGAATCGCGGCAAGAAAGACGGGAATATGTTTTCTTGGGGTCAGAGTCAAGTGTGTCGGTCAGCGCTGAAACAGGTTTCATTTGCCGCGCACTTGCGATTTTCACCGCTTTCTTTGAACGTCGTCATATCGCCGTTCGCACAGATGACGATACGTATAAAACATCGCTTTCCGCTCGAACGATAAAAGTACAAATAAGTGTAAACGTGATCGATAAGCGTTTGGTAAAACGTGATTATTAAAATGTCAATCAAATCGATTATTTGAACATGTCAATAAAAAAACTTGGAGGTATACTAGAGATTTATAAAAATAACTCGGTGGTGCAATCGCTAAGATGCACCAAATTTCACGTCATTAATTTCGATCTCGCGACATCCGTTACGTCTACGCGTTACCTAATAACAAAAAGCGAAGACGAAGTTTCGTGATGACCAATCGGAAGAGATGAGATGCGTAGCTCATCTACGAGCACTTTCACTGACTTATTCAAGAGCATCTGCTGTGGCTACTTTATGGTCACCTTTTCGTGCGAAACCATAGTAGGAGAAAAAATCAGAAACACTTTCACCGCAATTATGTCCGGTTAAGTCCAGGAAACGATCGTCAGCGATTGAAAAAAAAAGAATTTTTAGAGTGACGAAAAATGACAGCGTACACGAATACACCTGACGCGTACGAGCGTTTTCGATAAAATATTTCCCGTGGATTTTCGGCATTAAAGCTTCAATCGGTAGGATTAAATTTATGTAGAACACCTGCAGTCGAGAGTCTGCGCGATCAATTCTGCCAATATCGTGTTATATCCACACCGGCATTAATGCGCCATCGTTAGCTTTTCAGTTGTATTGTAAACGTGTTAGTAACATTTATTGCAGTTTATAATGCACAGTGTTTTGTTTATAACAATACAACAAATTTTACGAATTTACAAAATATTAAAATAAAATGTATTTACATTTTAAAATACGTATAAAAATATCTCGTGATAAGAAAAACTATCCATCTATTATAGTATTTTATTTTTTCCTCTCTTTGCGCTAAAATATTAATAAAATGTATTTTTATTTTAAATAGCAATAAAGTATTACTTTTAAAATGAGTGATTATCAAGACATTATACATAAAAAATTTTAATTTAATCAACAATAATATATCTTACAGCTTTATTATAAAAATAATTATAGGTAATTTATTATTAAATATATTTTTTTTAAAAAGATAAATAAAATTAAAATTTTTTTGACAGTTTTTAACACAGAAGAAATTACATATTAAAATATAAAATAAATTTGTATTATAAATAAATTGTAATTATACTTAATTATATATATTTGATTAATTATATCTTTGATTAATTATATCTTTGAAGAAATCGCGGTAAAGCAATGTAAAAGAAGACGGACATTTAATAGGCACACCAAGCACCAGAGATACGAAATAATTTTAATTTAAATACTTACATAGATTCTAGTAAAACTCATGACGACCGACCTTAAACCTGCCTGGCTTGGTAGACTTGTCGTGTGTGTTTGATACTGATGAAGCTGAAGCCAGAACATCCCACCTTATATGCCCTCGCTCCTGGTGTGAGAAGGACACGATCATTATAGTTTCACCACAGCGAGACAGACGCTATTCGCGTTCGATACGGGAAGACACCTGCCAGTAGCGTAGCGACGTCTGACAGATCAACGCATTGATCGCACAAGCTTTCTTGTATTACGCAAATGAGCATACATGTATATCACGCCATAATTCACGCAAACGGAAACTTCCGGATCTATATACATGTCACAGACGGATTATTCATTGACGTTCATTAACAAACCGTCAATTTAGAAACGTAATTTTACGTAAACTAGACTTCTTTCTCTCGCTCTTTTCTCTCAGTAATTACTACAGAATTACGTTACTCATCACGAGAATATCTTATCATAAATTTAAAATCGTACACGAAATATAATTCAGTGCATATTTCATTTTAGCTGAATGTATCAGAGTACATCTATATATGCAGAAAAAACAAGTAAATTATACATTTATATGAAAAAGAAAGCATGCCGCGTAATAATTCGGTTAATGACAAAGCTGCAAAGCGGCAATCAGAATTTCAAATGGTTAATTTCGTGTGCCTACACCGTTGGACTCATCTTCGTGGCATCAGCTTTCTCGAACTCTTCGATGATATACCAGCATTCACCTTAAATACTTATGCTCGTTGATATTACACATATTTTACACATGATTTTCTGATAGACGTGTTAACACATCTCTTCATAGAAATCAATATAAATTGTCAGCGCTAATTGGAGATTTAACACGAGAAACGAAATGTGTTTAATGTCAAAAATTGATGTTGATAAATTCGAAGATTAAAACAATGTGTAAGAGAAGTTATAAAAAATATAAATACTTGAAACTATTCTTATGCAGTTTTTCGCATTTTTATATTGTAAAATATACATAATAAAAAACATGGAGAGACACGGAGAGACCTCTCCCTGTCTCTCCCGGTATCTCCCTGTCTCTTTCTGTCTCTCCGTGTCTCTCCGTGTCTTTTGAGACAGAGAGAGACCGGGAGAGACCGGGAGAGACAGGAAGAGACAAAGAGAGACCTCTCTCTGTCTCTCCCGGTCTCTCCCGGTCTCTCCCTGTCTCTCCGTGTCTCTCCGTGTCTTTTGAGACAGGGAGAGACCGGGAGAGACCGGG
>QVOA01021212.1:0-34001 GCA_014825685.1 Pseudomyrmex cubaensis
AAGCTAAAGGATGTGACTATTATATAATGTACCCAATATTACATAATATTGCGTACATTTTGCTTTTTTTTACAATCTATTTTGGATGTCACTTTGTGCCCCGGTCTCCCCTACATCTAATTACATTTAACATTAGTTTATGTATTTAATATAAAGATACGAGTTAAGATAGAGGAGAATAAACTCTAGGAAAATAGATTGTATAAAACTTTACATAAAACTTTAACTACGTGATTGTATTCGACAAAGATGGTTGTCGTTATTTCCTCCGTTTCTTCCGCTTCTTATTGCGTCTGGTCGAAAGCTTAAAAGCCGCATAAAATCGCGAGAGCTGTCTACATACTTTCGGCTGTTCAATTATTGCCAATCGATCGAACACGACCGCGCCCGTCCGCCGCCGAAAACGATCTCGCGTCGCCGTCATGCGGCACAAATAAAGTTCTCTTCAGAGAAGTCCCGATTTAAATCTACACGGTCTGTAAAGTTCATTAAAATTTAAATATTTATGAGTCGCGGGCGCGAGCCGCTCGGGAACACAAGCTCCGGGCCAATTTGGCGGCGGCGGAGAAAACGACTTCGATTCTTTATTCTCGCGAGGAGCCGGGCAACATCCTTTTCTCAAGAGAAAAGTTTCCCAAAAACCACCGACGAGGATTACGACGAGGAGCAGAGACAACTTATACCGCGCGCGAAGACAAATGGCGAATTTAATTGGTCCGATCCGTTGCTTCGCTGAATTGAAAATCTCGACGCGCAAAACAACACCGGCAGATTAGTCTATTTTACTTTCAGATCACGTATTGTTTCGCATCTCTCACCGTAATACGCAATATCCGTTCTTTTACGCAGCCTACAAAGATGATAAAGCGCGTTCCTCGCTGTCAATAACGCGCGCGCGCGCGCGGTGATCAAATTGTGAGAGCGATATACTTCACTTACGCCGCCCGTTCCGCGATAACTTTAATCGAAATTCCGTCAAGAAAGACCGTTATTTTTCAGCCTGGCAGATTATTGGCAACGCCGGTTGACAATCGATCGGTCGATAATAAGGGGAAGACGATAAGCCAGAAGCTCCCATGTGATCGAGGACAAAAAAGATGACACTTGGGGAAATGTTCCCCCAAATAGAATTCGCTTCGTACGACGCTTTTTGATACGAATTATGCTTACGACCAATTCGGAAAAAAGGTCATAAATGATGGCGAACGAATACTATCGGAAAAACAAGAAAAAGAGAGAAAGACCCGGGGTCGACTTATGAGTGGGATGGACGTAAATTTGTCTCCATCTGAGGATTAAGCGCGGCTTCCCACAACATTCCGGATCCCGCGCAAAACCTATTGAATTTCGACGCTTCGCGCGCGGAAAGCATCGGGATGGGATGTCTCCTGCGGGATTCGATCGCCGGTTTGATGGACGGGACGATAAAACTTTAGCAACGACGTAAATCAAGGCGGCGAGGTCAACCCGGAGAATTCCGGCACGGAAAGAGCCTAACTAGCGCGCGAATCTTATCGGGTTAGCACCGACGACGTGACGACGATCGAACCCGCCCCATGGCGGAACGTCTCTCGACCGAGATCTTCCGCGCGAGAACCCGGCCCGGAACTATAATAGATCTCGCTGGACTACCTGACTTGAAAGACTCGCGTTCCAATTGGCTCGCGCGAGTCAAAGATTTCTGAGTTGCTCTCTGAAACGCGCGCGCGCGCATTTTCAGCATCAGCGAAGTTGAACCTGTTAGAGATTGTGGGAAAATATAATGAGCGGGTCGCGTTACTCTGTAAAATATTACATAAAATGATATTATATCACACCATTCGAAGATGTACTATTATCGTTCGCGTGTAATCGTAATAAACTTGCGCTGCCCTTTTTAAAAGTTCTTATTATATATTTTTGTTTTTTTTTTTTGTGAGAAAAGAATACAATTTCCTCCCGTATTATAAATCTTCGGTCTGAAATTTATGCTTATAACTACTGTAACACATATTGATCACAAGGAGAAAGAAAAAGTAAGAGAGAGAATGAGGGAGAATGCGCGAATGAGAGATTTTTGCTGGGATTGGTAGTAACTTCCGACTGCCAAGAGAATAAAGGAGGAGAAAAGAGAGAGAGAGAGAGAGAGAGAGAGAGAGAGAGAGAGAGAAATGTAAAAAGAGCAAGTGCGCGACAACGAAAGAACGAACGGAAAAGGGAGGACTCCCGGGTGCGCAGGATAAGAGGAAGAAAAGGATAACGATCACGTGCCTTTGCGGACGTGTACCGACTGTCGTCTCTTGCCAATAAGCCTGGCAGGATAGCGGAATGAAATCCAACATTCCGGCGGAAACGCTCCCGACCGTCTTTCCGGATCCGGATAAGGTATGGGCGCTCAAATAATCGCACCCGCCGGGACGAACAGACGTAGAGAAGTGGGAGAAAGGACGGGAGTGCACGCGGGCAAGGATAAAATTTCCATCCTGCGAGAGTGGCTAATGGTTTTAAGGCGGTCGGCAATCAGCACCAACCACAGTTGGCACAATGGTCGCTAAGCAGCGGGTTTACGTGCTCGTCCGCTCCCCAAATGCGCGCTTTGGCGTTTTCCACCGTTGCTCGGTAACAAGAACAATGGCTAAGTGCCGCGCTAGTGACCCGGTGTCGCGCAAGCTCTTTAGCACATTTGAGAGAGAAAAAAAAACAACCAAACAGCGTAAGTAGTTCGTAAGCGCGTGAAATTGAACACTTACTGCTGCAGCGCACGATATGGTAGAGAAGCGACGCGGTCGCGAACATATAGAAGGACGTAAAAAAAAGAGAAGCATCGTATATGCGCCGCACGATGTGATGTTTGCCTCCGGTCCGCGGAGCAAATTTATTAACGACGACAGGCAAGTTGGGGATTTAGGAAGAAAAATAGGACCGAGACGCGTATGATTGTGCGGGCCGTGTTTAATCACGCGCGGGAACGAATTTTTCTTCCCAAAGCGGATTAGTTGTAGATAAACGGGCCGCGGCAATTATCGCACGCCTGGAACCCCGCGATGCAGTGGCTCTTGTTATTCTGTAATGCTAAAACTTCATGGTATCTCGTAAATTACTCGAAAAAGAATCGTAACTCCGCGGCGCGACCTACCCAAAGTCTTGACAAAGCTGTAAGAATTTCCGTCAACCGCGATAAAAACACGATGTGTACCTTGTTACCGCGCAATTTTCCGCGTTGTTGAGAGGGACATTACTCTTACTTCAGATGTTAAAGTATAAAACATGCGTATATAAACATAATAATGATCTTTTTTATACGTGACTCGTGACAGTTCCACAGTTTTATTTTTTCATTGTAAAATATTTAAATTTCTGACTTTCTCTCTCTCTCTCTCTCTCTCTCTCTCGTTTTCGTAATAAAATTTTAAACAATTCTCGTTAAAAAAAACCTGCCTAGCAAAGCGATAAAATCAAACTCGTTTATAAATTTGTGAGAGCTTATACAATTTGTCGAATGTTCTCTGCTTAATGCACGTCTCGCTTCGAACTTCCAGGACTCATCAAAGAGAAGAGACGGGGAGAGAAAGAGAGAGAGAGAGAGAGAGAGAGGAGAGCGAACAAATTGTTCGGAGCTCAAGTTGAGGTGCTTCCTCTTTGAAATGCAAATGCCGCGTTTCGAGTCAGGGGCGTTCATAATTTAAGCCGATTCTTAATTCGTAAGAGGTCGTTGAAACAACGGGCTGTTAAACTTCGAGCTTTTGCCTTGTTGCCCGCCTAGTTGGGAGTCGATGGAAGGAGATAGAAGGAGGGTGGTGTTGAAGTGACGAAAGGGGCGATCGCGCTATCGTCTCTGATTAAAAGCATTTTCACTTATTGCTAATTTAATATTGTGTTGGAAAAAGATAGTGTTAAAAAGAACTAATAATAAAGAACTAATAATAAAGTCTATATTGCGAATATACCGCGTGTATAATTTATTTGTGAATAATTCTATGCTGCTTTTTTCTTTAACAAAAAAAGAAAACCATTAATATTAATTGCTTTTATATATCCGTGTATATGTATCCGTATATATATGTACATATATGTATGTATGTGCGTGTGTGTTCTTATTCACAATATGTTAATGATCCACCCGTTAGTCTCGAAATTCTAAACTCCCTTGAGGCGCAACTATCTCCCGGAGAACAAAGAACGGTACGACGTTATACCGACTAAAAGTGCAAAAACCGTAATTTTCCTAAATGCATTCACAAGTGCGCACTGCAAGTGCGCTTTTCGCGCTATATTTGCAAGAAACGGTCTCGACACCGCACTAAGAGGCGTGCAATTATCTTAGCTTCCCTTTAATACACCTAGTGGCGACTAGTGTAGAAGAGGAGGAAACATTATGACGCAAAGTACGTCTTCGTATACGGGCGAGTGATAATTATTGTCCGCATTAAAGATGAAATGTTACATGTGTTCGGAACGTCTCCTCCTCGTAGTACTCCGCCTGGTCGTTTGATTCCGCAGAACGCGAACGAAACGGAAGATGAGATAAAGGTGGTGAAAAGGTTGGAGAAACGACAACGTTTCCGTGCCAGTTGTTTTGCAAGGACGTATATGGCATCTATTTACCGCACTTTTTATGCCCTTAAGTCCGTTCCCTCTCCTCTGTCCTTTTTTTCCTTCCTTCCTGCCTTCGCTTCTACCCTTCGCTTCTCCCCGGTGCTTGTCCTCCCGCGCAAGTTCTTTAGCGGTTTTATTCCTGCCCCTTTACTGCTGTTTCTGCCACGGATGAAGAATAAATGATGTTGTACGGCATGACGTCGTCCCGACGCGACGCGACGCCGTCGTTTTTCATCGGAATATCTTCCGCGACGAAACGTTCTTTTCTCGATTAACTCGTCGTTATATTTTTGACGCGTCTCCGCGTCTCGATTTATTGTGCTTGCTACGTCGAGCATGCTATCGCGCGTTTATTATTTCGGCTTGGCACTAATGTCACAAGCAAAAGGTAAACAGAAAATATAAACACGCGTTACATTATTACAATTCTTGCATGTGAAAATTCACCTATACACACACACACGTGAGGGTGCTAAACGTTTTCAGGTCAACTTGATTTATGCTTGTTTATGCTTTCCATCGATTACGCTCATCGCTCAGCTCTGATCCGCACGCATGTTGACGGTAACATATGGTTTCTAAACTATTAAAAAAGGTCTTTTGTTGATTGTTATCAACAATATGCGCCACGGTACATATTGTTTACAACACGCGTTTTGGTCAAGTTATTAATGCAAGAAGAAAAAAATTTTTTTTTATAAAATCAGAAATTGATGATGCAAAAAACTCGCACTCGCTTTTATTTATATAGGTCCAAATGTTACATCATATTTATCTTCCATAAACAAATAACATAATTGAACTTTTTGTAAAAAAACAACCTGCAGCTAAAATGCGGAGAGACCAGCTCTGCCGCTGCGCGAATATGTTTGCAATGCGCTTGCAAATACGTTTTTATATTGCTCGATGTCATAACGCGACACTGCCTTCTGAAAAATTCAGAATATCAGGGAAACATGACAGACGTGCAAAAAGAAGCGCGTTACCGACGTCAAAAAATTCAAAAAGCCGCGGGACGCAAAATTACCGGCAATGCATATCGCATGAACCGCAATAACATCATTATTATCGTTGTATCTGCGGTCACGGTTATTGCGCGCATTTATTGAATAATGACAGTTTTTTCTCTACCTTTCCCGTAAAATGTTATTATTCCACTTTTGACACACAATGTTTGCGTCGTTAGACGTCGTTGAAGTTTGAAACGCTTGTCGAGTGAAAAATTATATTTTGTTTCTATAAAGCGGTAAAGTAAAAAAAAAGAAACATTTTGTTCACAAATTACTTTGTATATTCGTGAACTGAGAAACTGAGATTACACAATCTCTTTTATCAAAACTTCAACTTGAATAAAGGAAGTATATTCCATAAAAGGCTTTTGTTCTAAACAACAAGTCGTATTACATGTCAGTAAATATAACCTGAACTATTTTTATTTTTTTCTACAAAAGAAATGTTTTTGTTTGTTAAAAAAACCATTGCCACGACGCGTGCGCATCGTAAAAATGGCTTTGTCGGATTTTTATTTTAAAAAGTTTTACTACAACAATCTGATTGTACGTATCAATGAATATTCTACAATGAAAAAATTTTTTGATTTGCCGCAAGAGAAGACTCGTCTACGTCTTTGTCAAAATATAATTTTTTGCTCGACGAACCACGCGAACTTTTCAACGACACACAGTCGGTTAATTACGAGAGTTTCAAATGCATTAATGATGCGCGCGCGTATGGAATTGATAGGTACGGAAAATTAATCTCTACAAGCGCGATTCTGATAACTGAGCGAGAAATGGAAAGAAAAAAAACAACTTGGCTCGGAAAATAGTGGGGAAACCGCCATTTAGTAAACCGACAGATTGATGGTGCCGGGCCCGATAATGCGCGTGAACGACTGTTCTATTGTCTGTCACATAGCGGGACGCTAATGCTTAAATCAATAAAGCCAACAAAGATGTCAAATCGAGAAATTTCTTTCGTCGCATTTGCGAACCACTTTCGTCATTGTACAACTCTCCCCCCCAGCAAGAATGTGAAATTATCCTTGCTGCGAGAGTTGTTACGCGGGCGCGTCTCGAATTACGCGAAGAGCGAAACCGCAAATGCATATCGCGATCGATTTGAAGGAAAAACTGTCGTTCGTATATTCTATATTTCGGTGCGCGACGTCATATCGTCGGAAAAATCGTGCGGAAATAATTACCAGACCTCTCTATAAATACGAAGACGGCGAGAAAAGGCAACAGAGAAAGAGAATCGGGCCGACTAATGTCTCTCATTCTCCGACTTTGCTCCCGAAATCCTTTGGGCTAGATATATATATATATATAGTTGCTAGATATATACATAGTCGCTATCTGGCTGCGCATTAAACAAATATCACAGCTTCCTAATCCGGGAGATCGATGTGCTATCGGTCTCTCAAGAAGTTTCCACTAAATCCTACTCCAGTTGCATTTCTGCGTTTGAAAACGGATGAGACAGCTTTGAAGCGGCACATGAAAGGAAAATCACTTCGAAAGAAAATCGGATACAGAATGATGAAGACCAAACCATGAATAAGATTTGCGTATGATAAGGTTGCTGCGATGATAAATAAGTATTTTTAAACGAGAAAGAAAGAGAGATCTCAAGGGAAAGAGCTTTGGGATGTCATGACGATTCGCGGATCGTCAGAAGCAACGCTACGTTTATCGCTACGGCGGCGTTCGTCTTTATCGCCGTTTTATGTGCGCGAACGTTTCGCGCGATATTCACGACGGAGAGACATACGCTCAGCATAGACAATAATCGCTTGATTGTATCAGAGAATTCTAACGCTCGACTCGCAATTGCAACTACGGTGGAACGAGTACTTTGAACGAGACTTCATCTTTTTCTGAAAAAAAAACAAAAAAATCAATATAAATAACTTGTACATAGCTCGATTCCAATAAGAGGGTAAATGCAAAGTTTGCTGTATTGTTTGTTATCGTCACATTTTATAACTCCTCTTGTTTGTAGAAAAATACTGCAATGTCATATGAAATATAGATATGTTTGATGTCTCTTGTGTGTGTTACAGCAATAAGTAAATATAATTTTCTCATGTGATTGTTTGTCAAAATAAAAGAAACGAGAACTTAAGTACACTTAATTTCGTCATCTGTATCCTTGCTTTTAATTAATTAATTTTACTCCACGGTAATTTTCAAAACGAATTTGCTTAATCTATCACATCTTTATCAGACGCATTAATATTAATTAACGTTCGCGAGGATTCGCGTCAATGAAAGCGACGTAGGAAAGACGACGTAACAGGATTCACCTTATCGAGTAAAACGTTACTAATTTAACTCGGTCGTACGCATCGCTTGCTTCATTTCTGGCTGATCGCGCAGCACGTGCTTAATATGCGTATTGAATAGTCTATGTACGCTGTCATTGCTCTCAAGGGACGCGGGCGGATATGAAAGTGACGTGAAAGCGGAAAATTCGATTAATATTACAGAAACGAGTCAAATTACGACAATTGCTCGCGGCAATAACGGAACCTTAAAATAGCCTCTCCGCTCCGTCTCATCTCGGCTCGTTTATTTCCGGTAATTAAGAGCTGCCATTTTCTTTCTAAACCCGAGGTAATAAGCGCGGTTATTATTTATTCTGTTGCACCCCCGCCTGAAAATAAATTTGTATAATATGCGCGCGAGACAAATATCGCCAAAAATTTAAGCGCTCGCGCAATGACCGCGTTCGTTCCCCATACATCCACGTTTACACGTCTATCCGAGCGCGTTATTACCGTTGCGCAAAAATTTATTGTGCATAAAAAATGCGTAGAAATTATATCTTTATATAAATGCGTCCAAAAAAAAATAAAAAAAACAAATAACACTGTCCGCGTTCCGAAAATTAACTCCGAAAAATATATGTGCACTTGAAACATGTGCCGCAGAATACATTGTTCGACTCTTGCATCGATCGTTACTGGCAGGAGGTAAATCGAAATACTTCCTCGAAGTTTTTTGCCCGATGTAACAATCATTAGGTACAAATGAATTTCAGCGATTGCAGTAACGGATCGGGACCGGTCACGGTCCGCCGGGCATTATGATGACGATTAAAACATTAGGCCACGTCGTAAACGACATTGGTGCTTAGCACGGAAGAAAGTAATGCTAGTTGGGTGCTCTCTATAAAAGTACGTTACTCGGTTTTAGCATCCAGTTGTTCGCTGGCCGCACCCGCCGAAATAACGCCGACATGGTTACGTGGGTAAGTTCTTCGCACTTTTTCTTCCCGTTCCTCCTCTATTCAGAAAAGTCGTTTGAGAGGCTCTAAATGAAGAAACGTTTCAAGTTCGTAATCGTTGCTAAACTAGGCTGCGTATATAAAATATATTAGGTCGTTGCATAATAATTCTGTCGTATTTATTATTATTCTTCTCAACAGTTCACAATTGCCATTACACTATATTCAAGCAAAACTTTTGTAAATGTTTTTGTTTATTATTGGTTATTGTGTTTGTAACTTTACATGGTTTTGAAATTTGAGGCTATTTGTTTTAGAACTCTGCGCGCAGAAAGATAGAGGGGTCGATAAACTCGATTTGAAACACCGCGTGTTATACAAATTTCAGAAGAGTAATAGTGCAACTGTTGCTACAAAATCTTTATGTAAAACATTGGAATGTTGTTCGGACAGTTCAGAGATGGTTTGAGAGAATTCTGTAGACTTCAATTTGAAAGATGAGTCGCGTACGACGACATTCTGACTTTAATGATGATGTTCTCAAAGCTCTTTGTTAGCCGAAGATCCTTTTTTTAACACCTAGAAAGATTGAAGAAAGAATACAACAAATTAGAGTGTGAAATTATGCAACGACGTAATAGTATAGCGAGTGTAAAAATTTATCGAAATAATTTATAAAAGTCGAGTAATTCATAAAAATCTTTTATTTGCTTGTCATTTTGAGATACGCTGATTAATACGTGTATTATTCAACTTCCAATGCCATTACGAAAAATAATAGAACGCTTGAAATTTATGATTGTCATCGGTCTTGATTTAAGGATATATTTGATGCGTTTGCGGACAGTTTAAAATAAATTTTGCATAAATAAAAGTCATTAAGACTCATCGGCGCGGTTGTGCTTAATCAACGAACGCCCCCGGGAAATTTTCACTAAAAATCCACGATTGCGCCGAAGCGTGGCTGTAAACACAGCTGAAGTTTGTCTGAAAGCGCCGTCAGGCGTCTTCCATGCAAAACACGTCCCGCCGCCGCTTCTGACTGTCCATCCGGAATCTTTTTGTATAAATTGCTTTGTCGCTGATTAAATTCTCCGAGTTATTAAACGCCGGAACATTTGCATTTCAAGAAGAATATATCAGCGCTTAACTCATCGCGCGATTCGTCGCCGAATCGCTACTGTCGCAGCTACTAACAGAGAGCAGGAAAATTAGCGACGGCGACGCTGGAATGAGATATTGCGAAAGGAGAAGAGCGACGAAAAGCCAGAAGGAAACCGAGACATTCCAAGATTCCAACATTCTCAAGTTCCCTCGATATAGAACTCTTTCGATTCTAATTGGATCTAACGTTTAATTGTCTCAGCGTGACGATTGAAAGTATTAAATAATCGCTCTGAAAGCTTTCTTACCACCGGTAGAATTTCTCGATTCCAATTACCACACACATTCCGCGTGGTATTAAATTCTTAGAGTTTACGTTGGACTTGAGATACCGCGATTTATATTGGCTGTTTGCGCGTCGTACGAAAAATCGTATTTAATCGCGATTTTTATTTTCGTTGCCGTGCATCTCAGTTAGGTGGCACACATACCACGGGTCACGTTTACATTTAACGGTTCGGAAATCCCAAAGCGGCACTTACCGTAAATAAGATTTTCTGTGTCAAAACAATACACATGTAGTTCTCGAACAAATCAGATTGAGAATATACATAACTGTGACCAACTTACTATTTATATTTCAGTGCCCATGCATCAAATAATAATTGATAAATAAACTAGGAACGCGCACGTCCTACCAATTGTAGCGTATAAAAAATAAGTTTTATAAACGTCTCGGCTAAATAAGCACAAAGAAGATAGAAAACCACAAATCGCATCGTAGATTCAATCTATTTTCTCGTCGAATTCGATCGCACGACCGAGCCAATCGCGAAAGCGGATCTCTCTAAGAATAATTTGACGCCTTCCCTCCCTTCATCGTCTGCTGCTGATTCTCAATTCCCACGCGTCGTCCCGCCGGAAATCCTGAATAAATCACATGCGCGATTATATTCGAGCGTGATTAATTGACTCCTCGCTGCAAACATGCCGCCAGCTGACCGCGCTGATTTTCCTATCCGGCTCGAGATGTGTGTGATTTCGGTTCTCGTTAACCATTTGATCTCTCTCCCCGTATACCTATACATACATCTCCCTTACTTTCCTCCGCGGGATATTCGCGGCAAGAAAGCCAGAACGCGATAAAACGACTCCCCGACGATTTACTGGATATTATCTCCGGCTTTTCCGCTCGAACGTGCACGCGTACGAACGTGTGCGCGACAAAAGTGAATACCTGATACGACACGCTTTGTGTCTGCCAGAGGTTAAACACCCATTATTCGTGTCGTTTCTTTGAGAGCGTCGCCTCTTCGAGATATGAATGGATAATAGGCAATACGCTTATTATCTAGATTATGTAAGTGATATACAATACAGTAAAAAAGAGATAAGAATATAATATATAAAAAAAAGATTATAATTAAAGAAAGTAATTATATTGTACGGTCTAAAAGATTTTAGACCGTATAGTTGCGCAACATAATTAAAGAACAAATTATAAGGAATGAATATCAAATCGAGAAATTATTATACAAATAGATTAGTAATTGGATAGACCTTTCGCATGAACTCATTTACCGAGCTCATCTGTCATGTTAGGCGTGGTTTCCGGTCGTCGGGCTGTTGCTGGCAGCAGCAACTGGCCAGGAGACTGGAGCACGAGATGAAATTCGACCGCAAGTGTCGGCGGTCAAGCAGGAACTGGTCGACTTCGTCAGACTGCCGCGACAATTGCAACCACCACGACCGTTTGTGCCTCGGGACTTGTCTGGAATTATCGCGTCGACCGAGAGAAGCCACAAAAAACGACAGCTCGCCGATTTCGGGTTAAACTTACCTCAGCCATTGTTACCGCTGAATGGCCAAAATTCGGTTCTTAGAACGACTTTTGGCGCGAATCTCGGTACCGGCGTCGTCCCGCAAATCACTCTGCAACCGAAGCAAATCATCACACGAATAACCGAGTCGTCGCTGTCGAATGATGGAAGTCACGTCACCATTGTAACTCCGTCAGGCGTCGAATCGCAACGCAGAATTCACGATCTTGATAGATCGTTCCTTGGTAGATCGCATTCGTTCCATCATAAGCACGGGCATCATCACGGAAATCATCACGATCACCATCACGATCATCACTCGCATCACGATCATCATGCCAAGCACGGGCATCATCACGGACATAAGCATCATCACGGTCATGAGCATCATCATGGTCATGAGCATCACGAAGAGCATAAGCACCACGAAGATCACAAACATCATCACGGCCATGATCATCACCATGGACATCATCACGATCACGGCCACAAGCATCATTCTGATCACAAGCATCATCATGGACACGAGCATAAGCATGATCATCACCACAAACATGGTCATAAGCATGGTCACGAGCACAAACATCATGGAGAGCACAAGCATCACCATGGTCATCATCATCACTCAAAGCACGAACATCATGAAGAACATAAACACCATTCTGAACATCATCATCATCACAAGCATCATCATCACAACGAGCACCATCATCATCACGATCATCATCACGTTAATGAACACCATCATCATCATACTCACAAGGAAAGTGAAACCCATCACCATCATCACGGACACGATCACAAAGAGCATCATAAACACGGACATAAAGAAGAACACAAACATCATCATGGACACGAACATAAGCACGGTCATCACGAAGAGCATCATCACGGTCATCACGAAGATCATCATCACAAACATGGCCACGAACACAAACACGGTCACCACGAGGATCATAAGCATCATCACCATGAGGATCATCATGAGAAACATAAACACGAACATAAACATGGTCATCATGAGGATCATCATCACGGTCATCATGAAGATCATAAGCATCATCATCACGAAGATCACCATCATAAACACGGCCACGATCACAAACACGGTCACAAGGAAGATCATCATCATGGTCATCACGAAGATCATCATCATAACCATCATCAACATCACAAACATCACCACCACGAGTCTCACAAGCATGGTCATGAGCACAAAGAAGAACACAAGCACGGCCACGATCACAAACATCATCACGATCATCACGAGCATCATCATCATCACGAGGAACACAAGCATCACGAAGGTCACGATCATAAACATAGCCACAAACATCACGAAGGCCACAAGCATCACGAGGATCATCATCACAAGCACGGACATGATCATCATCATAAACACCACGAAGACCATCATCATCATATCTTTGAAAATCACGGTCATGAACACTATAAAAGTTATGGCCAGCATTTTGGATCTACGCCCGTCCACGAAGAATATGAGTTTCCGGAAGAAAGCGCAGCGGTTCCTGTAACACCATCAGCAGAAGATGTTTTAAAAATTACAAAACCACCGCAAGTAACAGAATCCGCAGAGCACGCGGAAGTAGTGCAAGTTTAACGATCTAATTGTGGCGCGATTATGGATAACAAGGTTGTTTAAAAAGAAAATATAAATTATATGTAAACAATATATACATTTGTTTTCAAAAAAATGAAAAAAAAACTTATTGTTTAGATTAAATTTAGAGAAAAACAATAAAATTCTATTGTGTAATATTATATCCTTCTGATTTTAACGCTATTGTAATTTCCTGGAAAAAACACATTGTTACACACAAATATACAACGTATTATTTATATTAAAATTTTATTTTAAAGACATAAATTTTTGTTTTAAAATTTTACACATTTATATATCGTATATAAATATATACAAATTTTCGTAAAACTGGATAAAGTACGACTGAAAGTAATTAAAACAGTTTAGAGAGTAAGCATCATGTTTAATTAACACAATAAATTTATCTTTAGATTTAGCCCCCGCCTGAGGTCTTTTAATTTATTGTATAACTGAAAGTGACTCGTTTATTTTCCAACTAAATATGCGTCGCATTAAATTCTGCATTTGCCAGTATCATAAATTTAAAATCCGATATCGCATGTAACACGATCTGTACTTTTGAACGAAACGATATATTTGTAACCGACAACAGTCATATTTTACAGTAAATTCCGCATCTCTTCCGCAACCCTGTCACATAAGAAAAGCGCTCAAGAATATCGTTCAACATTATATATATATATATATATATCCGCTTTGTTTTTTCTCGACGATAGCATCGTTCAAAGAAATGATTACGGCTCGATCACGGTGATGCAGACTCGCAGGTACCTCGTTAAACGTTGTTTCTCGTTAGTCAGATATTACTGAAGTGTTGTTGACACCTTTGAAATATAAAGTTTTCACCATTTTACGATCCTTTCATTTTTCCACCGCCCTGGGTCCCCTTAGCATAAAGCCGAAGTAAACGACGGCTCATTTCTCCACGGGATAGAGACAATATTTAAAATTTACGCCAAGAAGCATATTTTTTTTCATACCAGAATACTTATCCGCGAAAAGTGCGAGCATAAACCGCACTCATAAAGCAAAAAACGTGTTAACTGTTTCGTGATAATTATCGATGCGTGAAAATAAAAAAAAATTCAATAATGTTTTAGCGCAAAGAAAACTCGTGCAAGTACATAAATAAATCCAATTTGCGGGGTGCATTAAAACTTTATTTCTTTACTGATGCAATTTTTACTCGGGAAGCGGACGGTCGTAATTTTCTCTGACTTAAGAATAATTTACAAACGATGCGCTAATTTCTTCCGGTAAACTGGGATTCGCGGAAGCAATTTCTCAGATAGGAAAGGTTAAGTCAAGCGTATACATCGCGAAGAGGATCTTTGTTTGCTATATACGAGAAGCGCTTTATCTAACTTGTGTGTTGCACATAAAGTATTGATCACTTTGGGAAATCAATTTAGCTTTAGGTCGGGAACAGGACGTGTAACAAAATCATCATTTTCGACGCCGTATAATTCATTGTCGTTAACAACTTATCGCATTATAATCCCGACATTTAATTTCGTTATACCGCTCGAGAGAGGAACTTTTCGATGGAAGCAAGAAGAAAACGATCGGACAGAAGAGATTCCGGATAAGCGTTATTTCCGGAAGGTTAAAAGAGAGAAAAGAACACTTTGGAAATCTTTAAGAGCGTCTCGCTGCTGGAGAATCTTCTCGTGCGATAAGAAAAGAGAAAGGTCTATGGAGGAGACGAGAGAGGCAGAAAGGAGAGATGGGACGATAAATTCCCCGTTTGTGGATTGAATTGACGCCTCTATCGTTCACGGCGCGCTTTGCGCTATATAAATGTGTTGCCATACTTTAAGATTAAGAGAACAGATACAGCGATCTCCCAGGTAAAGCGGTGAATTTTGAGAACAAATTTGATTGAAATATGTCCGAGTTCTTGTTGCCACGCACACACATTATTTGCGATTGGTTCAATTCTTTTTGTGACATTTACTTCTCGCTGCGATCAAACATCTCTGACATACAATTCGGAGTTACATGTGATAAGTAAAAAAAAACTTGAGCTAAATTAAAAAAAATAAAATTAATTTAACGCGTGTCCGTGTCGCGTCTAATACGAATCTATGCAGGAAAAAGTGAAAGTCTCATCTTAAAGAAAGAGAGAGAGAGAGAGAGAGACCGTCTGTCTGTCGGTAGATTGTCTTTTAGCGTGATAAATAAATCAGACGACGGACAAGACTTAAGTTAGAAAAAGCAAAGAAACAGAAAGAGGAAATAAATCGCATTTCACGAATCGAATTACAAGCCCTATCTTTCTTCGTCGCTCTGCGCAACTTTTTTTTACCTAAGCGTTTGATCTCAGTTTCTTGATCCGTAGATCGATACGAAGAATAAAAAAAATTAATCAAATTATCATCAGGCAATTATGCACAATTTGAATTTTTTAAATTCAAAATAAACGCGCTTGTGAATTTTGAAATTAAACAATATGCGTCGTAGAATATAATATAACCAAGTTATTTACGAGTTGTTCGAAAGTTTGAAGTCGAGCGGCACCGCAGGCAAGGCCAACAAGAAACATTTCGGGAATGCTTGTCCATCAGGAAATTGTGTCTTTGTTCAATGTGGAAATCGAGAGAAACACAAAGAGAGAACAAGCGAGAGACAAAATGGGAGATACGTGAGGCGAGCGAGCGAAGATAAATCCCGTTTGCGGATTGAATGCCTTGCCTCGACGTCCCCATCGTGTTCAACTTTGACCTATAGAGCAACTTCCGTCTTTCCGCAACCGCAAACTTGTTACCGTAATGTGCCTGTAAGTTGGTCTCACCGGTAGTTCCCCTCCGTAGTTAATTAATTAATACAATTAAGCGACGGCGGTTTCCGATATAAAGTTGTCTTCGAGTGGTACGTAAAGTATGTCGAGGGGAAAGGAGATAACGAACGGACGGTGTGAAACAATAGGTGCTTCGAAGAAAGTGTCGTTGCGAAAGGCGATAAAGACGGCATCGAAGTAATTGCGCGCACGCGCTCGCCGCTCGCCGTCGAGTTGCTCCTCCATTAGCGAATTATCCCGGCGTCGTGCGAGAAAGACAACGGAGGAAGGTGAACGCAACAATGCGATAGCAAAGCGGAAAGACGACGTGTTTTCGCAAATCGAAATGTTGGTCACATCGTTGCCGATGCGATTGTTCCGCAGTCGCGAGGCAGCTGTGAGATAAGAAAACTGATGACAATGACCATCCAATCAACGAGGAGTGCGAGTGCGCTCACGTGCAAACAAAATGCGCTTCTAGATAATAAGAAAGAAAGTGCTGTTTTGTGCGCAACACGAGCGCAACAGTTTCGAGACAAAACGCTTTTTGGAAAACACGCAAACGTTTCGTCAACCAATTTGTAGGCGGTATTCGCCAATTGTTTGTAAACAATCCTTTCCTTGCACTAAGTGAACTATTTCGCGACGATGAATATATTAACACACAATGTAATTACAACGATATACGGCATGGCAAAGTAAACTAACTAACTGATAAAATTATGCGAAACTTTGCGGGATGTTAGTTTCGCACCACCGAGATCATGTTCGATTTACTTGCATACAAAATGAAAATTATTCTCATCCTATTTGTGAAGATTGCAAACTTCCGATGTTATTTATCACAGTTTTCGTGGATTATACTTGTCGGTTGAAAAAAGAAAAAAAACTGTTCTGTGATGTTTTTAACGAGTTTTTAAATTATTATTCGAGAGTGGAGGTCTCGAGAAATTGAAGGAGATATATTTACGACGCGGACACAAAACTGCTCGCCATTCGTAAGTTTTGATAATAATTTTTAACGATGAAAGAAAGAAAGAGAGAGAGAGAGAAAGGTTATATTTCAGCAACATTAATTATGTTGGGAACCGCCGAGACCGAAGGAGGTACTTTTAGCCAGCTGCTATTTTAATACGCCTTTATTTCAACGACGAGAGTCTTTTATTCATTGACGCAAACTCTGCTAATGAGGACGGCGATGTACAGTTGAAATACGTACAAACAACATTTGTCTTGATGCGCGACGTTGAATAAATTAAGATATATATTTTCAATGGACGCAAGAAAAAAGATGCACAACGCAAAATTTATTTCCCAATCCCATTTATCTCTAATGACGTTCTCAACTGTAATGGTCAGAAAAATCTCGTGCGAAAAAAAATTTATTGCGTTAATCTCATTTACTCAATTTTTTTTTTTTTAACAATAAAAATGTAGACTCACGCGCGAGAAATACGAAAATGTTATTTATACTTCAAGCCGTTGTAGAAGATACGAGGAACGAGGTGATCCATCAAATCGCGAATGTGTTCTCGCTAGGAAAATGGCCGGCACATCGCACATTTCGTGAAAAGCCGCGCGAAAGCGCGTTGGCGCGATGGCTCGTTCCTACGCGGAAAGTTATCGGTATCTATTCCGACGAAATTCACCAAGTTTGCAATATCTGCTCGCGAAATGGGTTAATAAATCGTTCGGCGCGTGATGCATTTAAGTCGCAACGGCGAAACCGTGTTGCGCAACGCGTAGAATCGAAGAGTCCGCGGAAGAGCTCCGAGAGGATAAAGCCGCGCGAATCGCGTCGCGGGATTTAAATTCGTTCGCACGGATGTAGGTATTCAGCATGCATTGGCCGGCGTTACACTCGGTCCGCTAGATATTCCCATTCGGTCCGTTCTCCTGTTCTTCCTTTCAAGGATGCAGGAAATAAGCCGCAGCCGGGAAAAAAGAATTGCAGGGGAATTGCGCGCGGACGGGAGTCCGGGATGAATTGCGAACGTTGCGAGCGAAGGGGAGGAGAGAAGGTGCGATCGTAACTCACGGTGTCAAATCTGACAAATCGATCTATTGTTTCCCGCACTGATATGATATCATTATGCAGTTATGACTCAAAAGCTGATATCGTATCGGAGCTCAATTTGATCGAGCGTCACTCGATGCGGATTATCGTTCAAGATTATCTAAGATCTTGTGGTTCTTCTTTAAAAAGTTTTCAAATTGCATCGTTGAGATGTCAAAAACTTGTTTTATATCGCGGTGATGCAAGCATCGAAAATGTCGCATGTACCTTTCTTTTTTTTTGTAGCTGCGCTAATCTGTCGGAAACGAGAGAACGGCATGGCAAGGCAAATATTATATATTCTGTTAATTTTCATTTAAAGCAATTTCCGATTCGGAACGAAGGCGAATAGCCTTATCTACCGGGTGCAGTTTAAGGATGATAACGAGAAAAGCGTAAAAGGTCGGGGAGAAACAGCATTTAACAATTAGGAACAATTTCTGTTCGCTTGGTGGAACTTGCTCGCCAGCGGCGTCATTGACTATCTGGGTCAAAGTTGAAACAACAGGAGAGGCGAAAGGGTATTTTCACGAAGAGAAAGAACGAACATTTTCTTTTGAAAATTCGCGAATTCGTTTTTATTAGAGAAACGAAAATTCTGTTTGCACGACCGTTGTATCAAATACACAGAAACGGAAAGTCTTTCTCAGTGTGCACTACATTTGCGTGTATGTTTTCTACTTCATCAATTTTTTCGGCAAATAATTGTTAAGCAGTGATTCGCGATAAGTGGATGATGTTGCGGCGCGTTCGCAGCGGAATAGAAGTGAAAATTTTTCTCGACGCAAAGAAAATCTATAAATCGTCGCGCGGGTCTATTTTTCTCCCCCGTCGTGCTAAGTGACTGGAAAGAATCCAGTCGGCTGCCATGTGAAATGTCGGCACCCTCCGGTTGCTACCCTAACGCTCCACAATTCTGAAGGAAATCCACATAACGATCGCGAACATCGGGAACGATTTATCGATAATTGATCGCGCGTTGCGCCCCCGTAAATTGCATTGTAATGCCACCCGATGTAAATCCTATACGGGATTATGAGATAGAGTCTCTCGGTTTAACCTGGCATATTGCTGAAATAGAATTCTCGACGTGCGTCGGGAAAAAAGAGAAACGGACAGAACGCGATACGTATAAGAGCGAATTAAAAATTTCCCTCGTTTGAAAACGTGTTTTATTCATTCCTGCTGTATCAATGTCAAATATGACGTGAATTTTTAAGTAAATTACTCGAAATTGCAAGCGCCAATTGTAGTCGAACAAAACTAATGGGAGAAGGAAGCCGATGAGTATAAAGAGGCGCTCGCACTTTTTTTTTTATTTTTTTTTTATTAACCCAATTGCGCGCCGGCTCGTGATAAATATTGAAGGCAAACTCGCGCGGCGGCGACGCCATTTATTACGATTTCCAAGATGCATCTATCTTCGCGTCGAAGATGGTTACGACAGCGCCAGGCCGTTAATCGGCGCTGAAGAGGCCGCGTCTAACAATCAGACCCCATCGGGGAGCATTCCATGAGGCATTTATCGATAATCGATCGAACCCCGAATCGCAGACGGTTCCGTTCTCGCATCCTTCTCTCTCTCTCTCTCTCTCCGCCACCTTAGCTCCGCTTGTAGGGCACCTCTGAAGGTGCATTCACACAGGCGCGTAGCAGCGACCGCTTAAGCCATTGGGCTCAAGAAGGATCTTGTTTCGCGTACCACCGAGCTGTCACGAGCACCTTGCATCGTAGGCGTCGACTTGTGCGCGTGCTACACGTTCGCACGAGCGTTTCGTGTGTTAGGATCACGCGTATGTATACGTGTATGGAAATGCGTTGTTAGACAGGTGCTTGAGAACCGCGCTGCATGCCATGGGGCAATTTCTCATAGGTGCGACATGTCGACTCCGCAGAGCGACGCAATCTGCCAACTGCAACGGTGGGTCCGTCTGTGCACGGAGGAGGAGGAGGAGGAGGAGGAGGAGAAGGAAATAAACCCTTTCGTCCTTTTCTCTCGGTAAACGGATGAGTCACGTCCGAATAAAACCGCTTTTCCCAACTAATATGATATACCAAATCTGACGTTGCTCGCTAATAAATCGGCGAAACAAAATCCCCGTCATAATTACGCGGGACAAGGCAAATAGCGGAATTTACAAATGCGCGTAGCGCAACTAAATCCGAATCCCAACACGCTCGCTAAATGAAGCCAGAGTGTGTACACACGGCTATTATACAATTTGCTACTGCACGTTCTATACGTCCTCTTCGACTGTTTTATTTCGAGTTGTACGCAAGCAACGCGAGCATAACTTATCACTTAAAGATAAGACTATGCGCGCATTATTCTGTTTTTGTAAGTAATTGTACGAGCCAGCTGAGACATTTTCATTTCGGGCGATCTCTCGCGACTTTCGCGCCTATTACGAGTGATGAATAATTCACGCGCGCGGCGCGGCATGAAAAATCGCTCGGCGCCTTGTATATTCTCAGCTCAACACAATCGCGTTGCTTCCACTCGGCGAAATTAATCGAATACCTACTGTCCTCTTCGTAGCGGCGCGCAATGGGTCAACGAGAATCAATATCCGACCGATGAGACTAAACGATAAGTATCGCGTAACACTCGACCTATGTCGTTATTACGGCGAGATCGCCAGTTTGGGCGCAATTTAAAGGGCCAGCACTCGAGTATTATGAATCGTAAAAAATATTCACGTTTCACATCATCGCGCATTTTATCACGAGACGTATTTGTTTCTACCTCTACATACATACCGAATTGCGGATTATTTGTGCGAAATTCGAGCAATTTGATATACTGTCGTTCGATACAGAAAAAAAAAAAATACTTTTTTTTATAAATTTGATCTTTCCTTCATTCTTCTTGCAAAATATGAAGATGTTCTAAGTGTGAAATTTTTATATTTTTTATCGGTATTTTTTTTATAATACGTATCTTATTTATTTTTTTTTAAAAAAGGATATTGGAAGTACAATCGAATATTCGAGGTACCCGGTACTACCAAGCGAATCGCTGCACAATACGGATGGAATATATATGCCCGGCTTTATTCATATTTCTCACGCTATTTCTCCCAATAATCGAGTGTCGCCCGCTATCGCGCGAGCGGTTATTTCGGCATAAATAGATACGGAGTAGTTCATAAAAGTATCTTACACTTGAATCACAAAAACATTATTTATTTGTTGCGCTTCGAAAGAGTTTCGTCGATATTATATCAGAATTTGTGTAAAGTAAAGATGTGTTTCGAGAACAATACTTTTTTCTTCGATTATTGAATTCAAAGCATTACCCTTTCAAAAAATGGTTTAAAAAACCATTTATTCGAAATGATGATTTTTTTTAGTAAATAACAATGCACTAAAAGTTTGTTTTTGTGTGATAAAAACCTCAAAACAATCATTTCACACAAAGCCTGACGTCACATTCTTTTAATTCCAATGTTTTTCGCTATTTTTTCACTTCTATGATACAAACTATATTTTTTTTGTCCGATTGGATAATTTTATTTTTTTCAATATAAGAAAAAAAGTCTAGTTTTTTCGAAGAAGTCTTGTTTTTCGAGTTTGAATCGCGTAGTGTCATTTTTATACCGACGTTTCGTGAACATTTCAGCTCACTTCATCAAGATTTCAATAGATCACAAAACACCGGTATAAAAATGACACAACGGTTCAAACCCAAAAAACATCTTCGAATGTTAATATAACACACCGCGAAAGCATCAAATATCAAAGTGTCTAAGTTGTCAAACGTAAAGGATTGATTAGATAATCAAGATCTACAAATTTACGCGGAAAATAATCTTTTTATTAAAGTCGGAAAATGCAAGTGTAAAAGAAATGGATAATGACGTACATCAAAATGTAAAACCTACAATCCTGATTAAAATGATACTATTCATTAAAAAATATTAATCCGTTCTCGAGATATTCGAGAATATCTATATATATATATATAGTACGCTTGTTCCGAATCAGTTAAAAATATATTATTGAGAGAATTTAAATTATTGAAGAGAATTAAATTATTTATATCAAAATACATTATTATTTTTTGTCGTGAATTTTATTACAAGTTTTGCATGAGATTACAAATGCACAAAGTTTTATTGAAAAAAATACATGTTATTTCAATAATAATCAAATTGAAAACAATTATCGATTTTCGGCATGGAAAAGAGAATCCTATATCGTCGTCGTGCCAATTTTGTTTTCAGAAGTTATCACTGTCGCGTCTCTTTGCGTGCTAGTCCGTCGATTACAATGACCCAATATTCGGTACACTCGCTGCTTTTATTCTACGCCAAAATTGAATTCGATCCGATAACGCCCACCGTTATATTGTCTCACACGAAAATGAACGCAAAGCCGATCGAAATCCCGGCAAGGGACATCTCCGTGCCAGGCGAAATTTCCTCCCTTGTTGTGCATTATGCGTCCCTAGCGGTCCTTTATATCCATACTTCTCACGCTATTTCTTCCAATAATCGAGTGTCGCCATGCATCGCGCGCGGTTATTCTGGATCGCGGCCAGATTTTGAATCTGTCGAGCGTCTCTTCGTCGCGACGAAAAATACATTGCGTTTGCGCATCAGCTTGGAATCAAGCGAGAAAGAGAGAGCGTTCTGAATAAAAGATATTTCTGTATTTTCTCTCTGCAAAACGTTCATTGCAACATCCCATTAAGATAACAAATGAATTAAACCGCAACTTATTTTTTTGCGGCTCGAGTGCCGAAATGAACTACGAAATTCCAATTTATTTCGCGCGATTCATTACAAAATGTGAGCATTATTATCGAATCAAATTCAATTTCAAAGTCGAAAAGCGGCGAATACGCGATTATCAGATGATTATGTGACCCCCTAGTTAGTCGGTACGACCGTTTCGTCGATTAAATCGTTATCACAACGAGGCCGCGATCGCCACAAAATCGAGAGCGGAAAAGAGGCTAGCGTGAGATCGTGATTGCGACGCCTGTTTCACGTAGTAGTACAATATGTAACTTGTACACGATGCACACGCTTCCGACAGGTGAATCTAGATAACGTTAACCTGATTTGCGGTCAGAGCCGAAGGCTTTTCGAAATTTGCATCGCAGTGAGAGATAGACGAATATGCTGCTGAGAAAGCCGGACGCTAGAGAAAGAGAAAGAGCGAGAGAGAGAGAGAGAGAGAGAAAAGAGAAGAGAGTCGCAGGAACATGGTTATATGAGGGAAGATTTGCAGGAAGCGGAGATCGAGAGGGAGGCGAGAGAGAAAGAGAGAGAGTGAGAGAGAGGCGACTAAAGAGAGGGAGATTAGGCCAAGCTAACAGAATCAAGGATAACTCGATAGAGGTGGCAGGATGGCTCGGGCCGAATGAAGTCCCGGCGAGCCATCTTCCCACTCCTCGTCTCTCTCTCTCTCTCTCTCTCTCTCTCTCTCTCTCTCTCTCTCTCTCTCTCTCTCTCTCTCTCTCTCTCTCTCTGTGGATCCGTTTATCATCGTGGTACACGCGAAATTAGATCCGTCCTCTGCAAACACTTGGTTCGGTTCGTTTTACGGATTTTCGGCTGATCATCCGCATAATCTCGGCGATTGGAATCCAGAAGAAGTTTTTCCTCTTTCCGTGAATCACAAGCCGTCGTTCTGAGCCGTGGTTCAAAAAGCGCTTGACTTCTCTCAGCACCGCACAAAAATCGCATAAGCTAAGTTTGTTTGCTCGCGTCAGCGCCTTCCGGTTATTCTCAACTTTCGTTCGTTAGCGTGATATTTTAATTTATTTTATTTTTTACGAGTGATATAATATAATAACATAATTTAATATAATATAATAACAACGTAATTTGCTACAACAAAGTAACAACGTAATTTTAAAATCAAATAATACAAATTGGATAAACACACTAAGGTAATGACAATATAATAACGTAAATTTTCTTCTCTGTGGTCTTTTGCTCAAAGAACAAGTAGTGTACGCCGAAATGTTATTCTCGACATATTTTCGTTTTGATGTAAGAATTTCCTTGATTCGTCATTGCCCTGGTGTTGCGCGGAAAAGCTCGCGCAGCTCTACAACTCGAAGTAATTTACGAAATTGCAGTCCGCGCGGTGTTTCGCAGAGAGACATTAATTCAGCGTTTTCCCCGCTTTCCTTGCCGCTCTCTCTGTTCTTTTTCCGGATACTTTATTTCCCGGGTCGATCATTTCGCCACTGACGGGGAATATCGCGATGTAAAATACGAGGGTGCAGGCACGCGGTAAGAGAATGCAAAGGGAATAACGAAATCTCGTAACCGCGGCGGGGGGGGGCGAGTTGAGTGTTTCCCGCGAGCGGGAAAACTTGGCGATCCTCTTGCCTTTTCTTGCTTGAGCGCGCAACAGTAAGAAACCAAGTAAGATACGAAATGTCGAAGAAGATATGCATTCACTTCGCAAAAGACAACGGAAGCGCGCAATCTTTCTGAAATAAGAGAGAAAACTGCGCGCGCACGCGGGCGTGTGCAACAAAGTAGCACAACCATTGGGGAAACAATATATTATAACACACTTACCGCGTGTCAGAAGTCGAAGTAAGATACGATATAGAAAGTTGCGGCGGACATGATACATAACAATGAGACACAAAGACATGACAACTTTTCCCGCCAAGAACTTTCCGAGCAATAATTCCCGGCACGCTGTCCGAGAGAGAGAGAGAGAGAGAGAGAGAGAGAGGACTCGGCAAATTCACGGAGCTATCAAATAACGTTAGCGATACCTAACATCGCGCCGGAGTGAAGTGAAACCAGCGGGTCGTAACTTACAGACCCACACACACAGCGCGTTTAATTAGGATCCGACTCGCTGCCCGGAGTTCTCGTTTGGCGGCGACGGGTCGATATAAAATTGCGAAGTTACAGGCCCATCTTCGAAAGTGTCGGTAATTTTGCCCCGGGAAGAAAACCAGCTGTAACCCCGGCGCAAAGTGCGATTCCGCGCGCACAGCTTTCTTTTTTCGTTACTCCGCGCGAAATAGACCATCTAGACTGTGCGAGTCTGTGCGCCATAGAATCTGTATGTATATGATAAAAGTTTGTTTGCCAGTTTAATTTTGGATAACTTTAAGTTATCCGCAGGAAAAACTCGGTGTGTGATCCACTTTGCGCCGAAAAAAAAAATATATATATATACGCCGATAAAAAATATACAAATATATTAAATTTTTATTTAAATTAAAATTGCAATTCGCATACAGCGAATTTTAAAGAATTATTGGTAACTAACAAAAGAATCCAAAACTCTTTCTTTCGTCAAATAGTTTTAAAAAATCAAGAAATTCCACACGACACGCGGACAAACGTAACATAAAATATTTGATCTTGTGTTTGTTCGTCGCGATGTTGTGCGGTCATCGAGGCAAAGAAAAGTTGGACAAAGTACTGAGAGAGAACCATGTGTATTGTCAGAACACACACCCACATCTTTCAGCAGAGTTACATGTCCGAAAAAAAAAAAAAAACAAAAAAACAATAGAAAAAAAGAAGGTAGCGCGTGACCGCCCTGAGGTCGAGACTCGCGGTGTCGAAGAGGACAGCGACACTTTGAAAAGCACCACTACCGGCGCGGTGCAGCGGGGGCAGCCTCCCTGTAACGGAAGATCAGCGAAGAGACGCGGAGGCGCCTGCGCCCTCGAGTGTACCGGAGTTTCTGCGTGCGTTTCCATCAGTCGGGTCTTCAACTCCGGACCGCGAGTACCGGCTCGGTTTGCGCCGTCGTTCGCGTCGCGACGCACCCTTCGGGACGTGCAGGACCACCCTCTTCGGTCGTGGCTTCGGCCGATAACTACAACACAAAGAAGAGAGGCTTACGCGAAAGAATTTCGAAGAATTTCGCCAGACTTTTATCATCGCGTTCTCATTCTTCTTGCGCGGTTCCTTTCTTGTAATCTCATTCTTGTAAGATTGAAATTTACGTCCAAACTTGTAGTAAAGTTTCGTGTGCGGACGGTCACACGAGGAAAATCGCGCGGAGGAGGATCGTATATACCGGAAAGCTCTTTCGGGATTTTACGAGTGGAACAGATGCGCCGTGACCCGCGCGCTGATTTTTATAGGACATGAACCTTCCCGCGGAACGACGAGCAGAATTTTTGTAAGAGCAAAAGGGTGGAGGTAATCGTCCGTGTAAGCATCTCGCGAGAATGTTACACGTTTATTTGAATAAAATATTCTTCGTGTAGAAGTTTTTTGCGTATACGATCAAAAGCATTTGTATGCATAAGTTGCGGCAAAAGAAGAGAGAGAGAGAAAGATGTGAAAATTGTATTCAAATAAAAATTTGATTTTCGTTAATTGCATGCCGACATGAGAAAGCATTTTGCGTGATAACAACATACAAACGTCAGCCGAATGATCAGCAATCTTTGCGACTTCTCGCGCTGCTCCGCGTTCATGTCTGTGAAAAATCTAGCTGTAGTGTATCGCGATAAGTAAGTAAAATTTCTTTCCGCGGGCGGCCACGTTAGGTCGAAAGTAATTCCAGCAGCTGCGCTGCAATTCGATATGTTGTTGAAAGAAACGATCGAAATGTCTGTACCGAGTAACGCAGCTGTCAGATGCATCCGCGCCGATTCGTGTGTTCGTCTCGTGGAAAAGTCCGCTGCTATATCAGCGATAACTGTACATCTTGCGGGTCGCTAAATTAACTTGTCACTTTCTCAAGTCACGCCAAACAAAAAAAAAAAGAAAAAAAAACGAAACTTCCGACCGCATCCTCAAATATCCAACCAACGACGAAGTTTTCTCGAACCAATTTAATGTTTTCGGCCGCGACCGACAAGGAATTACAATCAAACAACACAAACAAAGTAACATTTTAATTAATTCTGTGATCTGTATTTGATATAGAAAATAAACTTTTATCATAGTGTTTCCTGTGTTAAGTATTTTGTTAGTTTTCTTTTTTTTCATTATTATCCCGCGAACGCGCCGTATATTTTAATAAAACAGTCAAAGAGAGAGAGACAATCGTATATATGCAAAACTGTTTCGAGTGTTGTTACATCTTCATCCATTGTGTGTTTTCATACGAAAAAAAAACCAATTAAAAAATTACGATCACTAGAAATGTACGTTCGCATCGATCGGTATTGAGGTTACGGGATGAAGCGATTATATTGTGCGGCTAATTCTCGAGTCCTTCGCGGATAAAGCGGGAGGAAGCGAATCGAATATCGAGTTAAGAGCGTGTGTGTGTGTGTACGCGCGCGCGCGTATAGAAACATATGCTCGATCGCAACGGTTGAAAAGGCGCGATCGTTAATATTGTTAGCGTTAATTAATCATTGGCATGCAGATAAATACCGCGTATCAGGGCGATAACCGGGCGTGAGCGGGCGGGTTGCGTCTGCCGATAATTATGAACAAGCTAACTCATTAGTCGCAGTCAACGTTAACGGCCTCGTTGTTGCACGCCAACCGCCCGTCCGGTTTGTTCAGCCTTGTATAAGCTGTCGAATTAAACTAACCACGCTTGCGGTAAGAAGATTACGCGTCCGACGCGACGGGCGCGCGACCAGATTACAAATTATAAAAAATAACGAAACGCGCGAACGAACGGGTATAATGACGAAGAATTATCCGCGTTCGACACGTTACGATAACTCGAAATCGCGCGATGGTAATACACTCGGAAAACAACACGGATTACGGTCATCAATTATATCTGACGTTCCGCGCTCCGATTTGATCGCCTCCTCATAATCAGCGATGCTAACCAATCTGCGCTGTATATTATCTTGGCGAAAGTAGCGCAGGCAGTACGACAAATAATTCGATATATCACGCGCCGGAGAAAATAAATCGAAGAATTGTAATTGAGGAGAATTTCGCTCGTTTTCGCAAAATTTTGTAATAAATTAATCTGTTGCAATACACACACACACACACGACATACATATCGCTTTTAGTCATGACATAAATATAAAAGCCGATTGTGTTCTCTCGTATAAACATTAATTTTTAATTACGTCGCGTTAACCGCGTTTGTGCAAACTATTGTTGCGGCCTATTAGCGCAATTTTAAAACTCATCTCCGAATCAGTCTTGATTTCCAAGTAAAACAAATAAATCTCGCAGTTACGCGTATTTTAACTTCGCGGCAATTTAAAGTTGAATTATCGGTATCGATTCGCCGAATATACTCCCGGGATATTTTTCATCGGAGATTCCTCCGCGCGATAATTCTTCACGAAGTCGGTCTACGGGGTTACGAAAATTCGCCTTTACAGGTCAGCGGAAGTTAGAAAATATCCGGGTCGACCAGCACGGCGATCCATTACCGGGTGACGTCGAAGCGTCGGCAGCGGCGCCGCGGGGATCAGTCGCGAGTTTCGAGTGCGTAATTAATCGCAGGACTTAATCGAGTGGCAAAATTGATCGCGACGAGAGTTTGCAGACCGCATGGTGACAGTGTCATCGCGTGCGATTATGACATGTCGTCGTCGGTGCAAGTGATTTAACAGAAGCAAAGAAAGAGAGAAAGACAGAGAGAAAGAGAGAGGAGAAGAAAAGATTCTGCGTCGAGACTGTTGCCGAGAGGACGGTGTGTCGAGTATATCGGAAGATGGATCGTGTATCAGAGAACATCCCGGAACACTGATCACCGACCACGAGAATAAAGAAGGAAACGTTTTCGCGCTCGGGTAGCAGGACGACGTCTCGTTCTCCTCATCCCTCCGGCGCTCTAATTAATCTTCGAGAACGTAACGAGCGGACCGCCTCGTGGGATTTCCGTAGCATGACACCTCTAAGAAGAAGGTACCTCTTTTCTTGTGAAACCCTCAGCTGCAGGTGGCACGGTCTGTAAGTAGCGCGAGCCGGCCTGTCAGACAAACGCACGGACGAAAAGGTGTGCGAGAGAAGAACATTCTCGTGTTCGAGAGATGCGGCCTTAATTAACAAAGCACTTGGACTAACTCGGCTTCAATTTCCTTAAATACACTCGCGTTACGGATAGCTCCGATCAAAGCGCGTGAAGCACGAGCTCAAGGTCGACGTAAATTAAAGACCATCGACATCGATAACCTCGCTTAAGTGGTCCTCAACCAGCGGCACTTTACACTAGTGAGGATCGCGGAAGGCAGGCTACGTGTCTTCGATTACCGACGAAGAAGTCGATAAGGGCGCTGCTCGATAGAGGTAGGAGCATCCTCCAATCCTCGCGGGCAGATAGAAAAGAGACGACGCGGGAGCGGAGTAAAACCTCTGAAAGCCTGTTCCTGATCAAACTATCGAGGCAAATCTCGGAAACGACCTAGCTGCAAAAGTCATCCTCGTGCCGTCGAACAATTTGCATAGATGAGGTCGAGGTAAAAGAAGCGCAAGGACTACGTCTTCTGAGTGATTAAGAATAACGTTTAGACGAGAGAGAGGGAGAGAGAGAAATTTCCATCGAGTAGTTGGCTTGCTATTCGATTGATGTGCAATGTAAATGTTGAAGAATCCAATCCGTAAACGTTCGAACAGCAGCGACGGAGATAAACGGAACGCTCGGAGCAATACATTTCAACGGATTAATTTCGAAAGTGGCCAAAAAAATTTCGAGTCACGCGGTGGTAGTTAAATGAATCGATTAAAACGTTCTCTCTCTCTCTGAAACAGACACGGATTCAAATCAATATTAATCTCGTTGCGCGCAAACATTAAGTGGACAAGCGAGGTGGCAGACGAGGAGGTATTCCAGCCGCAAAGAGACACGCAAAAAAGACCAAAGAGAGGCGCGACAAGAGGAATAAGAAGCGCGAGATAGCAGCTGCGCCGGACGGAGTCGGTCTATAGCGATGAGACTGGAAGGTTAATCTCGAAGGTCCGGATATAGAACGGAAAGGAAGAAGGGGAGGGCTGAAGTAGCTATCGCGACGGTGGAAAAAGTGGACCTTCGTGCCCGCTTGGATGTGAGAAATTGGGAAGGACTCGAGGATGTGTGAAGACGAATGCGCCAAAGATAAGAGTCGGCTGAAGAGGAAGGCGAGCGCTGATCCTTGAACTCTGTTATCCCGCGCGAGAGAAGAAAAGGGAAGTGCTTTGATGTGTTCGGTGATAAAATCGAGTGTGTGTTTACGAAGGATTTTGTCAGTGAAAAAACTGCGGTCTGTTGTTGATTCTATTCAGACTTTCGAGAATCTGCCATTAAGATCTTAAAGGATTATTCAAGTTCCGGAAAGTTTTCGGAAAAGTTTCAACAAGTCGCGCGCTGAAGTAAGTAGTACCTCTCGATCTCGCCGAGGAATTCATCTAAGAATTAAGATCAAGCATGCCTGTGCTGAACAATCCTCTCAGTGAAGTTAACTAGACAACGCTACGACAACGAAGGATCCACGATCCTGTTACACTCAGCCATCCTGCAACCCGGCTAAAGGAAGTGCTGCGGGAAGTGAGCCGGTGGGGTTAACGGTGATGGCATGAGGACATTAGTAAGGACGCTCCGCGGGTCCAGCGAGGAGGAGGATGAGGATGGTGGTGGGCGTGATGGTCCTTGGTCAGTTGCTGACGAGGATCCTGCTCGCGGCCCACGCAGGAGATCGCCTCGCAGCAGCTCGCAGAATTCTCAGAGATGTGCCGCTGATAGATGGGTAAGTCGATCTCGGGGATAAAGCGAGAATCCTCTTCACAAGTTCGCAGGTCTAGAATACTCGAAGTGAATCAGATCAAATTGCCAAACTTCACGGATCAATATTAAAGAGTTCTTTGAATTGTTTTGCAATAAAATTACACAATTGTGTATATTTAATATTATTCTCAATTATCTAATTCACGTCTTTTATCTAATTCACTCGTGCAAAAGTTTAACTTGCAATTAAAATGTCAATGTTTTGTAATCTTTATCGCTACGTTTTAATTTATTCGCGAACTTACGGACGGTGAACTTGCGAATTCTGTTACACGCAATAACCCATGTGTGCTCGACGATATTTCACACGAAGCGGTTATTTCACACAAACAGAAAATACACAATTACACTGGTGCAATTTGTCCGCATACGGCGGAAAATAGAGACGAGAACGTATGTGAAAATCTGCGGGCGGTATCTGAGATATGGTCGGAAAGTTGCGATTTAATTAACGTAATTAATATCAGTCTTGAAACAATGCGCGCGTATCATAATGATTCGCAGGTATTCGAGGTATCACAGGCGTTTTGTAGGCAAAAATTCTTGACGCGCGGCATCCGAATTCTGCTTCGAAATGAAACAAAAGTTCTCGCGAAAACTTTCGCGATGAAATTCGCGAGAAACGGTAGCAGAACGGTAGCGCCTCGCGTCCGTTTCTCGCCTATTCCGCTTCTCCTTTGTCATGTTGACGAGCAGCAAAAAAACTCTGATGCGCCGAAAATTCAACGAATAACTCGAATCCCCATCGTACAATCGTTAGCCCGTGGTACCCGCGAAACGGCGAATTTACAGACCGGCGTGGAACACAATGTTGTCGTAACGATGCGGACGGGTACGGGGACTTTGTATGAACGAGCGTGATTCTAATTACGTCGAGAATTAAACTTCAAAGGAACGTCCGTCGTATCCGATTTGCTGTGACGTGTTACACCCGTCCGTGCTTCCTACCTTCCACTATCGACAATCCTATTAGCCGAGTGTCACATTGTCATATTCAGTCTTGCGAAAGGAAAATGATGTTATTTGACATAATAATTACGAGAGAGAGAGAGAGAGAGAGAGAGAGAGAGTTGTGTACTCGTGTAATTATAGGAACAAGATTATTTCATAAATGTAAAATGCGATAAATTTGCAATAACTAAGTGTATTTTAGACACTGACGGATCTGAGAGAGCAGCCACATTTAGTGTTCAATTCAATCAACTTCAATTTTCAGACTATACGTAAAACAAGTAAAATCAGATTCGAGAAATGCAATGGGAATTAAAATTAACAAGACAGTAGTGTGTGCTACTACTGTAAATAGGATCTATCTAGGGTCACTACCGGAGACCGTTTCTTTATCCAAAACAAAAAAAGAACCAATTGAATCGCACCGAGAAAGAGAGTCGCGCATTTTCGCCGGGATAATGAGAAAGTTTTGCGAGCTAGGAAAAGAAAAGACATTAATGGAGAGAGAGAGAGAGAGAGAGAGAGAGAGAGAGAGAGAGAGAACGAAAGAAAAAAGTAACTCGGAGTGGGAAATGGCGCGGAAGAGGTGCACCGCGGTAGAAGATACTAGGGGAGAGAATTTACTTGAGAGTGGCCCGTGGCTGTTGGTCCCCGGGTTTCTCGGGTTACTGGGAGAGTGGATACGAATTTCCGGGTTTCTCCTGCTTGCGCAGCAAACTCGTGTGTCTTTCTTCCGTGTTCGCATTCGCACGGCTATGTCATCGGAAAACATGCATATACCCTTCCGTGCTACGTGTATCTGTATCGATGTATCCAAGTCCGACATGTTTGCCATTTTGGACAATAATTCACGCTAGTTGTATATAGTTTTAAATTTACTGCACATATGCAGTATCGACTGTTATATCTCTGTAACAAGTTTCACGTTGTTATTTCTGGAAATATTGTATTTTTTATATGAATGCTTTGTTTTTTTTTTTTTTTTTTTTTTTTTTTTTTTTAGTGTATTGATGATGAGGTTCCGCCTAAATAGACCTTAAGTAACAATCGCTTTCCGCTGTTTCGTCTTTCCTTTGGAAATCCGAACTCCGATTCCGAGTTTCTGGCCGCTGGTTACTCTCGCGAGCAAACTCCAAGAAACTCGGAAAGTGGTCCTGATAAAAGATATCGGGAAAGAGAGATGCGCCAGCGATTTTCCGCCGATGTCGGCGAGCCGAAGGCAAGCTCGTTACCGATAACGAGTCGAAAGCCTCGTTGGTCGCATTGTGCGTCCAAATAATAGTTTGTCCCGACTCGAAGAAAAAGTGGCTCGTGTGACCCGCAGGCAACGAAAGCGCGTGTCACGTGTCGTCGTCGATAAAACGAGAAGAATCGTGCGCCAAAGTTTTTTTCTAATTGGAAACATTGCGAACAAATTTAACCGAGAAGCACTTTTGTGCGAATGAATCTAACCGAGAAGCGTTGATAGACAAAACGATTTGATTATGCTCAATTCACACCGCGCGCGATTATCTCCAACCGATATATTAAAGATCCACGCAAATTGCTCAGAATACGAAATGTAGAATACAGAATGCGCGGGATGCGCGAAAGCGGTAACGTGGCGTATACAAGCATTGCGAAGCAATCGGTTTCGCATCTATTCCCGTTTGCAAATTCGTATCGGCACTCGTGCAGCTTAACTCTCAAGTGGCTTTGTATGTATTTGATACGGTCTTGATATATGAATCATTTAATCCACAATAGTCGCATAATTTCCATGAAAGATTGATGAAAGGAGAAACGGATTTCCTTAAAATTTTACTGGTACATTAGCGCGATTTCCATTCTGATATCAATCTGATATTTGTTCTTTTGTTTTTGCGATATTACAAAGTAAAGTAACTAAGGAACTATAAATGGTCCCAGTATTTGAGATAGATACTTATGACACATAAATTATCTTTATAGGATAAGCGCGCGTGTTAAAAAAATATGTATAGCATTTAACTATATAAAGTACGCTACTTTATGTAATTATTTCTTAAAATATGTAACATTGTATTTTATTTGAATAAGGAAGCAAAACTAGTAAATATTGAATAAAAGGCAAATGATGGATAATTATATGTTTGTAATATAAGTAAGTTGTAGTAAAAATTGTGCATAACTCAAAGAAAATACTAAATACAATACTTGATGAATTATCTCTGTGTAACGTACAAACAAAATGTACGTACA
>QVOA01021213.1:0-92691 GCA_014825685.1 Pseudomyrmex cubaensis
ATATATATATATATATATATATATATATATATATATATATTGTTTTATTTGTCCGGCAATAAATTTAAGTAAACTCGATCACACATCGCCATTTCCGTGTTCCAGAAAACACACATGAAAACGTTCCAGTTTTACACGAAAACACGAAAATCCCTTCGCAAGCATTGTCTGATATTTCAAATAGTTTCGAAAATATATCTACATATATATTTGTTTGTTTTAGTTTTACTGTTGAAATAAATTTAAAAAAGTGTTTTTTTTTATATCATTTATGAATTAAAAAAAAGTAGTTTGTTCGAAAGAGAGCGCGGAAATGCTTTAATTATCGCTAAATACGCTTATTAAAAAATACACACATAATGTTTTCTTCCTCACTTGTAAGAGTTGCGTTAATTTTGAGGAAATAAAGCAAATTGACGATTTTTATCTTGACAGATCGTGCGCAACGGTCAGGCAAACAGATCTAGAAGCGCTATGAGTCTTCGAAACTAATAATACCGTCAAACTTTGGCGAGTTTGTCTGAGTTTCTCGCTCGTACCATCTCAACGTGCTCGGTAATAATCAACGAACCGGCTATGCGCGCATACCTTCGTTCAACGTTTGCAAATGTTCTGTTTCTTGAAGAGAAAGAGATCCAACTCGAATCTCCGACCCGGTTTCGTATTTAGGTCAGAGATCTCTAGCGCGGCAGATGGAAAGAGAGAGAGAGAGAAAGAGCGGGAGAGAAAAGCGAGCGGTAGATAAGAATCCACCCTCGTTGAATGACTCTCGACGGGTAGACGTTGATTAGCTGGAAATTTATGCGCCCTCGAGTCGACGCTGACATCCGGCAGTGAATATACGTGGCCGGCTGCTTAGGGAGAGAAAATGTGGTCGAAGAAGAATTTGGTCGCCCTAATCGTCGCGCAAACAAGATTATCTGATCGAATTTTAACAAAGGCCTCGCGTGATCTCCGACCGAACGACGCGAACGCGACGGGCCGAGGCGGTTCCGCAGCTCGTCCGACGAAAGTGGCCGTAAATACATGTACAACGTGGACGTGGTGTTCGGGCGTGTTTCCGTTCAACTTAGCGAGGCGACGTGACAACGACGACGGCGACGGCGACGACGACGACGACGTAGACAATCTCGAGCGACGAATTTACAGCTTATAAACACGTTGTCCTAGTTATCTCGCTCGTGCTTTTCGCGGTGCCTCCTATCCTTTTATTACGCTCCCTCTCCATTGCCATTTGTCGCCTTTTTCTCTCGTCGCTTGACGCCGGGCGCTGCCTTATCTTAATATTAGAATTTAAACGAACGCGCGCGATCGCGCGCCTCTTCCGGCATGTTTACTCTTTCGGGCGTCATAAAGGCTGCCTCTCGCCGAAAGAGCTTTTGCAAGCTGTGTGTGTGTGTGTGTGCAGCTATCAACGAAATTAAATGGACATTTGACATCGTTGGAAAAGTGCAATTACGACGAAAAGTTGCGAATATATTATTTCTCTTGCAATTTAATTTATTCTCTCTCTCTCTCTCTCTTTCTCTTTGCCCGATAGAAGAGACATTACAGTCTGATAAAAGTTCGAAAATGTGATTAATAAATGATCATTATCCACAGTTCTTTTTTTTTTTTTTATACAAAGCCCAACTTTTACGTGTGTGTGTGTTTTTACGTATAATACTTCTGGACTATCTTTTGTCTCTGATGAAACAGGCACATTTTTGAAATTACACGTTTCATATTTAACAGGACCTTTTTTTTTACATCTTCATTAAAATAGAGAAATACTTCACGAACTGTGACGTTTCAATTTTCTGTATTTTTTGTGCTTGCATAATTCACAATGGAAAAAATATGAAATGCATGAAAAAAAATTCTCCATGTCGACCGTAATCCGAAGACTAGCGTATGTACACGTACATATATATGTACATGTGTGTACATATTTCTGTTGACTCCGAGTTTAAAGATACGAGGTGAAACGAAGTGAATTGCGTCGCGCGCGGTTGATAATTATCGCCCGTGCAAATCGCCGCGTTATCGTCGTGGTACGACGACGTTGGTCTCGGCCGCGGCGGCGGCGGCGGCGGAACACAATTTCCGTAGTAAAACGGTTTGCGCCGCGGGCGACGCGTGGGCCTCCACGCGTATGGAAGTACAAGTATACAATTAAGCGAATGCCACGGCTTAACATCCCCCGAAAGGTTCCGTTTGTTCGTCGCAACAGGCCCCCGCGACTCGCTTTGATCTCGGGAACCAGAAGGCGGGACGTAGCACTACGACGCGGCGAACGCCGCATATCCCGTTAACGAGATCGCGCTCGCTAGACCGACTCTTGCACTTCTGGTGCAACAAAGGGAAAGAAGGGTGGAAACGAGAGAGGGGGGGACGAGCATTGCCGAGTCGGACGAAAACGTGTCGCACGTTTCGCGTCACATTTCGAACTTCACCGTCCACTCTCTTTTTCTTGTGCTCGCTTCTTCTTCTTCTTCTTCTTCTTGCGACCATTTCTTCTCTCTCTATTTCTGCCAGTTTGTCACGTTTCTGACTTTCCCTCTCTCTTGCTATTCGCCAAAGTGCTTGTCAGATAAAATTCGTCGGCGGGCGAAGTCCCAGAGCGCGAGGAGAATTCACGTAACCGCGGAGACGATAAGAAATGGATGCTGCGAAATTTCAGAATAGGAAAGACAAGAGAAATATATTTCCTCCCACTCCTGTTTCTCCCCCAATGTCGCTTCTTGCTTCCTTTAGCTGATACATTTTTTATCCTTGTGAACTGCTGTTTGGTGCTTCGTGACGCCTATGCGATCTTCTTGCAAGATAAACGCCTGTCTTCTTGACAAGGCGTTTTCTCTTGTATCTTCTTTATTTATCTTCGATAGGAAACTTACCTCATCAAAAATTGCGGACGATATAACATTACATCTTGCGATCACTTCAACAGAACGGAAACTGACGTCGAAACTGTCGAAAAGTGTTTAAAAAAAAAAAATAGAAATATTTTACGCGATCTCGTTCTCAGAATAGGTTATCATGCGAAACATGATCTTAGTTTCTTCAGAGAAAACTGTATTGATTTATTTAACAAGTACAAATACACATAAAACACTTTATCTTGTGTGATCTAATCTTATATGATCATATAAGATTAAATCCGAATTTATATATGTATAAGATTACATGTCAATCTTATACGATCATATAAGATCAGATCCGAAATTTGGTGCGATCTGATCATTTATAATCTTATGATCATACATTTCTATTTTGTTCGGATATATTTATTATTTACATCTATTGTCGTTCCAATTTTATATTCGTAAAATAATTATATTATTCTGTATTTTAGTATAAGTTTTATTAAACATTTACGTATGATAAAAAATAATAAAAATTAGTTTTATCATATAATTTACCTACTTAAATATATATAATTATATAAATATATAAATAATATTATAAATAAAACTAATATTCATAAATTTTGTGATTCTAGATTCTTTAAAATCTAGGATTTATCAGATTTGGAATATCTTAAAGACAGAATTGAAAATTTTTATATCTTTGAAAATATTTTTCGTGAAGATTTTTGCGCATGAGTGGGCGCGTACGTGTTTAATAATTAATACTGAGTTATATAGGTTCTCTTGTGTAAAAAATCTGGAAGATATCTGGAATATTATGAATCATCCCCTGCAAGATAATCGTTCTGTATATATATATTCGGCTGAGTTTCACTCAATAACACATAACTCAAACTTTGCCGCAACCCGCCTCAACTTCAAGTGTCAGCTTAACATATTAACGCTAGAGATACGCGTATTACACGGGAATTACGAATATCGCGTACGTACACACACGCGCGACGCCGGGTGATAAAATTGATAAAAGTGGCGAACAGAAGAAAGAGTAGACTGTTATACGACTCGCTCACATACACATACATAAATATATCTCAGATAAAATTCAACATGAAGACAGACTCCGTCATCATTCACTTCCATCCAGCGTGTCGCGCTCGTAACAGCTGCCTGATCTCCCGGCTCCCGAAAAATTCTTCTGTGTTTCTTTTCGCTCCTCCTGCCGGCTCGAGGAAACCGGCAGGCGTAAGATAAAGAATGAGACGTATAGAAGGAACGAGAGCACGAACCAGAAACATTTAATTCTGTTTGCGGCGAACATAGAATGACGCCCCGTGCCAGAATAGAAGATCCGAGACAAATGGTCTCGCATACTTAGCGAGCACTTGACTGTGACAAACTACCGTGTACACGAAAAGCACGCTTGTGAAACAGCTTGTGAGGTGGCTGGCTCATTTTCGGCTACGCGCGTTTCCTGCATTCGCGGGAATTCGAATACGCGTTTCACATTGGCTTTCTAATTTTTTTTTTTTTTTTCTTTCTTTCTCTCGAGGGCGCGATTTCTATTTCATCCGTTTCGCAATTATATATCACGCGGTGAGATCGCCAAAATTATTACGTTTTTCACGCGGCAATATAAATGTCGTAACGCCGGTTTCAACGAGATTGCGTACACACGCGGTAAATATCGTTCACTTGTTTTACACCGTGCGGCACAAAATTCCTAGATTATTGCTTTGTATTATGAGACTCGGTTGCTGCCTTTATTGCGCGTTTATTCCTTTTGTTTTTTGTTTCTTACTATATATACGCTGACTCTAATAATTCTTCACTTTGCGCGGCCTCGCGAGCACGCTTTGTTTCGAGAATCGTGAACTCGCGAGCTTCATTCAAATGCGCTCTCGAAAAATTCACACGAGCAAGGAAACAATCCTCACCGACTTTTTTTTTTAAAAGCGGCAGAATGTTTTTCTTGTACGAGCGCGGAAGCAAAACGCAGAGATTGATGAAAAAATAAAACTCACGGAGTAAAATTCCTGGTTAATCGACTCGACGATTCCAAACTTCTTTCTTTTTTTTTTTCTTCTTCTCGTAATTGGATTATTCGTTTTACGAACAGAAAATTAAAATTATGGAACACAGAATGAGGGTACCTTATGCTCTTGCATTATTAAACGAAAGTTTCGAGATTAGTAAGGTAAAGAGAGAGATGGGAAAATTAAACTTTTCTATAAAGAATTGAGGATATATTGAGGAAATTATGGAGAACTAGAAAACTTGATAAAGAAAAGGTATAAAGTGAATTTGTTACGAAGGAAGGATTTAGAATTAGCTGTAACATTTCAACTCGGAATCTTCATTTGCGGTCATTTCTCTCTTTTTCTTTTTTTTTAGAATGTGTCTCTAACTTCTTTCCACGATTGTTTCTACTGTTTCTTTTTCTTCTGTCAAATGCAATCTGATAAACTATGATCAATAACGCAAAATCAGAAAACTTCGGATTATTTTTGTGCCCCGAGAGAAAGAGAGAGACAGACGTACCAGAAGAGCAATCGTTTATTACATTTTTTTTACGACAGAAAGAATTTTACAGCTGAAAGGTGGTTTACCGAATCGAACAAACATAATAAGCGAATACAAATAAATATTTAATTTGTGTATTCGCTATTTGAAAATCGCATAAGATTTCAAAATATTTATTTGATGTGACATTAAGTAAAAAAAAACCATCGCGCAGTTAATAAAAAGAAAGCACGTAGGAAGAAATGTTTATGTAGAAAACTCTGAAAGAATTAATTAACACGTTCATATATTGTAATTGGATATTTTTTGTACATGCAGCGGAAAATTCGATAAGTAACGATAAATAAACAAGGAAATCGCACAAACGCCGGAGTTCTCTACATCGAGGCTCGTTAATTGCGCGAGGATACGAGCGATGCGAATACGCACACGCGAGGCGAATTGAGGCAGATCGACAGTCTCGAACTAAAAAAATCTCCGATAATTACCCTTCATTAATAATAGCAGCGGACTCGTCTCGCAGGCCCCGCTAATTATTATTGTATTTATCGCGCAGCTCGGACGAGTTTTTAATTTGCCCAGCCATGCGCGCGTGCTTTCGCGTCCCGGATCGGCCCGCGCTTTTTATTTTCGCGCTCCTTGTCCTCCCCCTTTCCTCCTCTTCACCCCTCGTTTTCGCCGCCACAGTCCCGCGATGCTATTTTTTGTTTTTCTTTTTTTTTTTTTATTTTTTGAACGCGAGCCCATTTAGCGAGGGAATTTGTCGGACGGTGAAATATCTCTTTTGTCCGGCGATGCGACAGGCGGTTCTCGATTATTTTGCCATCGGGTCGCACGCGCCGTGATGCGGCGCGGCGCCTCGCGTCGCGTCCCGTCGCCTCGGTATTTTGCGCCCGCAGGGCGTCCGTCGCTCGGCGCGAGGAAAATCGCCGCTCGAATCGCGGAAATTTCCGCCGCCGCTCCCTGATACGTTTCTGCCGTTTTTTGGCCCATGAAATCGGACGAGAATTATGGGGGTGTAAGTCCCCAGGACGACGATGGAAACTCGGTCGGTTACAGCGGACAGTTTCCCATCCGTATTTTTTCCGTCCGGTTCTTCTTCGCAAGAGAGAAAAGGGCTAATTATTCAAACAGCAAGCGTCACACGACGGAAGACTCTTCATGTGAAAGCTATTTAATTAGTCAACATCAAGAGAAAATTTTTTTCTTGCAAGAAAAATCATTTCAATTAGGACATTATTTTGCTTAACTATTCTAACGAATATTAAGAATATTAAAGAAGAAAAATATAGTAAACCGTTATGTGTACGTGCAAATATGGAAATGTTAAAGATGAATATTAAAGTAAATGGTCGAAGCGCGCTCGATAGCGATTCGCGAAGCCCGAAACGGCGTTTCTCTAATTGTTTCGAGCCGTTTAATACCTGTGTCTCGCGCGCAGTCCCTGCCTGCGGAAACGCGCGCGGCTTCTTCATAACACGATGAATTTGCATCGATCCTTCCCACGTGCGTGCATTCTGCAATCGCGCACAACAGTGCGCGCCGCGCGCGCGCGCGCGCTTCGCAACGCACAGGATCAATTCAAATTCGCATTATTGCCGAGAACCCGGGCGCGCGATACACCGGTCGATCCGACACCTAATACCGGTAATTCCGGTTTATTAGGTTGAACCGCATTAGGTTTCCGGTTTATTAGGTCGATCCGAGGCCCATGTCCAGCGGCGGGCATTACTCCGAGCGATCGTTCATCGATACGATCGGGAGCCTGTCTCCATGTTTAATCGAATAATTCCGGCCGGCTTTGTTGACCGGTCGGTGTCATCTCGTCTGGGAAATGACGCGCGAAACTGTATTTAAATATCTCTCGCCTAATACGCGATTCTGCTCTATTTTTACTATAAAACATCTCGAGAATCACTCGACTATCGATTGAAACACAAAGCGAAATTATATTATCAAATTAAAAGACATACAATAATTTTGACTGATTTGGTTTATATTCCTAGATCTCGTTAAAATACGAATCAACAATATTATTTCTGGTCCTGTGGAGATTACAAGAGCTATATCAAAATTGGAAAAAGAAATATTTGACGGTATTTCACGCGCATTATTTTTATCAAAGAGAAAGAGAGATAAGATAAGATAAGATAAGATATGGCTTTATTTGGTAGGCCAGTTAAGCGCTCTGGGAAAATCCCCTCGAGCGCAACATAAACAAAAGAACATTAAAATATCAAACATAAACGAATGAAGAAAGAGAGAGAGAGGGGGACGGAGAAAAAGAGCGTTATTTTTATTGTACGTTCTGAGATAGCGCAAATGCAAGAACATACATAATTTAAAAAATACATGAATAATTTAAATAATGAATAACCAATAGTGTTATAATAAAATATCAAAAACAAAGAGAGAGAAAGCAAAAAAAGCTATGTATACACACACATGTAAGTGGTTTAACTAATTTTATAGGCTCATATGTGAGATCCCCACTGAGAGAGTTTGATATACTCGGTGTGGCTGCGCACGTGCCGTATGAGATTACGCCAAGTTTCTCCGACAAGACTCATGGCGAAACTGTTGAATAAATGGCGCCATATATCGTAATTTACATGCATACATATATCGTGTTAGAACGTATGTTTGCGAAGTATGTTCACGCGACATCTCCGAAAATAAGGATTCGGAAATACAAAAAGGCACAATTTTACGACAAAGCGCATTATAGTATTATACTGTATTCTCGTTCAACAGGATTGTCATTGATTCGATCGAAACTTGCGTCACTGACGAGGGACTAAATAAACCCAATCTCATTAATATGCCTGAGAGTGACATATTGCCCAGAATGCGGGCCGCGGATGACATAATTGATGTTATATAATATCGGCATTCACGGGGGAAGCTCATTTCACTAAGTGAAACAACCGAAACGTAACAAAGTTTTCGATTTGTTCTCTTGTATTCATTGGCGATAAATTACTCCGCATAAGAGCAACAGTATCGTTATCGTTTGATGAGTTAATTTCATTATTCGAATCCTGTTCTAATTTTAATTTTAGAATCCGACTGGTTTTTAAATAGTGTCCGAAAATCTCGGACTCAATCGACAAACCTGACAATCTTTATTTCCTGTTTGCCGATATCGTTATTTTTGCATTTTATTGAATTTGCGTATTTATACAAACAAAAATTTCATAATATATTTTAACGAAATGCGCTTGCGCATTTAACATTGTTTATCTATTCTATTAAAACTCTCTTATTGAGATGTTGACGCTATCTATAGCTGAAATGTTCAATAACGATGTATCCTATCGGAAATGTCCTAGATAGCGCGGATACAATAATGAAAGTATACCTTTTTATTTCGCGATTATCGTTCCATTACAACGTTATCGGTCTATTAGCCGGAATAAAGCATTAAAATGATTATCTGGATCTATCGATCGGCGGCTGGTTAGTCTCGGTTGTTCCTCCCGCAAGTAGCTTTTGCCGGCAAGGTCGACGGCAGGGGAGAACGTAATTTCTTGGCCAATAAACGACAACGGCGGGGATGTCGATGAAGGAAAAAAAAAAAAAAGACAACGAGACGGAAAACCGAGCGCGGGGCAAGAAGGGAGCGAACGTTAAGCGCGACGAAACGAGGGGACCCCTTTTTTTTAACCCCTGCCTTCCTTCTTCTACGCTTCAAGATTCTTCCGGCGAAAGATCGACTGTCGTTCATCATCCGAGCTGCTGCGGTAAGAAACTCAAGTGAGAGGCAATATAAAGGCGAGCGTACACCGTGACACCTCAAAAGTGCCACTTATGCGCGTGTCAGAGTTATTAGATACCAAGATATGTAAATACCAAAGCACCAAGAGATATTCTCGCGCATTTTAAAAGACTAGTTTTATCGCCGATTTGTGTGCTCACAGATACGATTATATAGAACATTCGTAAACTCTATGTTATCGCTCTCCATTTTATTCGCTTCTACATATCTGTTTCGTATACAAGTAATCACTCGAAAAATCCACCGAACTACGACGATATGAAGGAATCGAGCTAATTGTTTTTTGTTTTCTCTCTTTTTTTTTTGTCTCTTCTTTTGTTTTTTCTAACGCAAGAAACATTCGAACAAGCCTGTGGACCGACGCGATTAAGTCTGTTTTCTCAGCCGGGAGCGACACGCGCCCTATATGCCATCGCTAAATTTACGAATCGCGCCCCGACGACGACGTGCCCCGTATCTTCTCTTCTCTTATTGTTAGTCTTAAGTCCGGGTTTAACGGTTGTCTCCGCGACGTGTCTCTCGCGTTTTTCCCGGACACCCGGTAATTTTGGCACCCGGTAACAATAACGACTCCTCGTACACCGACCCGTTTTAGATTCCCAGACGTTCGTCCGCGTGCTCTCTTTCTGCGTGCCGTCTCTCCATGCTCGTCTTGCCTTGCCTTGTGGTTTTCAAGCACGATGCTTCAACATTATCTATCGAACACGTGCGTTATAAATCGTGCACGTACGCGGATTAACTCGACATTTATACGAACGCTCGAATGAGAATAGGGCGCGTTTTTATATCCGTCCGCGCACACATATGGTAGTTTCGATAAAAATAAAAAATAAAAACCAAATTTCTTGTGTAAGAGTTTACACGAAGTAATTAGTTACTGATATATTTCAAATATACACGTATATAAATATTTGTAATAAATAAGTCTAACCACAGGAACATTTTTGCTATCAATATTAAACAAAAATTATTTATCGAATGTTTTACAGTATATTTTTTTTTTTTTATTATTAAATATTTGTAATTATTGTAAAACTCACATGCTTTCGATGAAAAAAATATGATATATAAACGACGGTATAAAAATAAAATCACTTATCGTTGAAAATAAAACGCACTAAAATGTTTTTTATTTAATTTTTTCATGATATTCGATTTCTACTTTTTTATTAAAAAAAAAAAATTTGCACAGATATTTAAACTTAATCGCGCTGATTTTTATTACATGGCGCGTTGATGCACGTGTATATTTGCGGGTCATATTTGCGGACCCGCGCGTATTTTACGGCTATATTCCCGGTTGCTGCCAGCAACAATACGCGATGTCGCATCGTCGAGAGTCAAGTCTCGTTTTAGAAATCTGTGAGACGCGCGGCGCTCCCTTCTCTTTTTGCGTCTATTCCGCGGGTCGTATTTAAGCCGCGTCTCGTTAGTTGTGCTTTTAGGTATACGCGTCTAAATACGAGCGCGACGGCTGCTGCCGCGTTTTTGCCGACTGACTGCAACGACAATCGTTCCGGGTTCTCAGCGCGCGCGCGCGCGCGCACGCCGCAGCTTTATAACAATTTAATTACTCGCCGTTGTTTGAAAGCGCGATACATTAATTGCGGCTGTGACTTCTGGTCGCACGTGTATATGTGTGCATATGTGTATACACATATACATATATGTACGCTTCGACCGGGTACGCGCGTTTTTAATTACATGCTACGCGCGCGCCGAGAAACATTACGCGCGTGTAACATTATTTATCACTTTATTATCATATTATCGACGTAGCACGTGATACTTCCTTATTTACAGAGTGCTGCGATTAATTAATCGTTTTTATACCGTCTCTCGAATATGTAGAACGGCAAAATTAAACCTTTACTCTTGTCACGCGCGTTCACATAATTTATGTATATATTCCACGATTTCCGCGTTATGCGCGCGTTTTGTTACACAAAGGAAAAACAATAGTCGTTTGTTACAAAACCGAATCTTCTGACATACAGCTCGCATTTGTCATGAGGAGTAATTTTCTTTCTCTCTCTCTCTCTCTGTCCCAGTTTATCTCTTTTCTGTAACCTGCTGCGTTTAATCAGAACAGTGAATCGTTCTTTGTCATCGGCGGAGAGAATATAACGGACGTGTCTCAGAATTTTCGCTCCTTGGTTTCTCACAGTGGTTCCTTTTTGGGATGCGACCGAGAGACAGAGGCGGGGAGACGTGCGTGGAGTGAGAGGAGCAGCGCGACTAATACGCGTTCCAAGTGTCTACGCGTCTGACTATTATTAGTCTTAATAGACCATATGTTACAAGTGAAAACGTCGTCTCCGTCGGTTTTCCTTTATCCGCAAGTCAGTCGCCGTAAAGAACAATGCCAAAGGCATAAGCTCCGAAAGGCCGTGGCGCGGTCTTGAGCGAGCTCTTGTTAATCCCGCGTGGATTATATTTGTAACCGTGCCAGCGAACTAGCATGGATTACGTCCGTAATCCAGGAAAAAAATCTTTTATTCGAGTTTTTCATTTCTTGTTTCTATTGTTACGCATATGGATAAAGTTAACAGCGGGAAGATTAATGTCACTGCTAATATAAGAATCTGCGTATTATTTTATATTTGAATAAAATTAATTAATTAGATTAGTCGTACATTAATTAATCAATATATTAATATAATACAAAAAGTATCAGTACATTAATGAATAATATAATGTAAACATGATAAAATCGAGTATCTTGCTTATTAGCATGTCGCATAAAACTACAGCCGTGCTTCGACTGTTCTCTGAATTTGATGCAGTGTTGTAATACAGAGAAATGAAGAATCGTCGAAACGATCAAACTCTTTTGTGATTCGATTGCGTATGCGGGACAACGGGAAAATAAAAATCTGAATAGGAAAAAGATAAAACGAGCAGAACGAAAAAAAAAAAAAAACATAACTGAGAACAAAATTAAAAAAGTCGAGCGAAGACAAGTGATCGGAGCGATTTCTGGCGCCGGTGAACGGTCAGGAAATGAAAAGGAGGAAACGGAGATTGAAAAAAAGGGTGACTGTCGTCGATCGCGTTTTTTCAAATTCTCTCCCGCGTCCTGTTCCTTTCCTCTTTCAACGCTCTTATCTTCTCGACATTGCTGAGTGACTTTTCCACGCGCAAGCTTTTTGACGCTTCGCTATCGCGCGCGCGCACGCACGCACGCATCTACACACGAGTAGTGTTTAAAAAAGGATCGTCTTAAGTTTTTCGCGATTAAGAATTTTTTTAGGAAGACTGTTATCGATTTATGTCATCGGTCAACGTGCAGAGCAGAAAAATGTTCGAAGCACAATTATGTCACGTACAGCATTTTAACAATGACTAATTATTACATCTAATATTTTTAAACAATAATTGTAAACAATAATTGTACTTAAACTATAATTTAATATGTACATTACATATGTATTAAACTTTTATTGTAAAAATTACGCACACGAGTTGCTTTTACGTTCTACCTAGACGAATATTTACATATTTGTATCCGAGAATATCTGTCGTCAATTAATTTCGCGAATGGAAAAGCGGCGCGCGATCTTACGATTCTACGAATGGAAGTCGTTGCTCCGCTGCCACCACGGCTAATTGAACCAAACGTAACAAGGCGTAACGAAATTTCAGTCTCTCGCTCGCCGTACGATCGTGCGCGGCCACGTTTTATGCTACGTCGCGCTGCGCCGCGCCGCATTCGTCGTTTAAGTGCTCGGCTCGTAAACGCACCGGCGCGAGGTTGACATCCGGCATTATCGTCCCGTGATTTACGCATTCCGCGACTGTATTTCACCGTTCGCATCTCCTTTCGTCGAAATTTATTACAAGCGGCAGTCGCACTAACGCGTACGCGCGCGCGCGCTTTAATACGAGCGTTCGCCATCGTCGTTCGTCCCTTTTACTCTCCTCTCCCTTTCCGTGCCCGCACGATGCCACCCCCCAGTCGTCTCGCGTTCTCGCGTCTCTTTTATCCTTCCGCCACGGAGCAGCCGCCCCCCTGCCGTTTCCTTTTCCAGCGTTTCTCCGTTTACCGCCTAAACCACGGTAGAACGAGCCGCTCGTCGCGGATTACAACGTATAAAAGGGAGAGGCGTCGGGAGCGGGCGGAAAATACCGGGGACCGCTGGGAAACGCTCCCAGGAGCTCGACGGGCGATAAATAATCAGATTAATGAAAAATATTTCCTGCCGCACGCGCGCGCGAGGAGAGGCGTCTGCGCTCGAGTGCACTTACGTACAACGGCCCGTTCGTTATCCTGCGGATGTGTGCGTGCGCGGGGGAAAGCTAGGGGTAGGAAGCGCCGGTTACCGGGTGGGTTTATTTGCAGAAGCGTTACGTGGCGTAATTTCGTCGGGAAATTGCCAAGTGCCTCGATCTCGGAGAGAAATTTAGAAATAATACGAGACCTTTTTTTTTTTGTACATTTTGCGCGGCGCGTTTCGTCATTCAACGGAAGAGATTGTTGAATTTGAATTCGCGAGACAATTCCAAACGCGGTTGTAATTTTTAAGGTAAATATGTGACAAAAAAAAGGTTCACTGGAATGTGAAAAAAACATTATATTTATAAACGTTTTTGCACTCTTCCCTCGAGATATGTCGTGACAGGCAGCAACCATTCGAGATACATCCAGATTTCATATTTCAGTTTTTCATTTTACTATTTTGTGACAACAAGGAGATCCAGTTCCAATAACAATATAATTCTGCCGTTTTGATACACACAATTGACAATGCAGGTATAAAAGGTCAAATAATAACAGGCAGAAGTTAAAGTTTAATATACATAAAAGTTGGTTTTACATTTTGGCATTTTACGAAATGTGTATCTTTTCTGGGTCAGAACAATTTATATATTTGTATTTCTGTTACATCGAAATTGATCGAATACGAGAAGAACAAAAACACATGGATAAATATATATCAAATGCTAATTCAATGAAATTTGATTTGATCTTACTCTGTTTTCTTTTTCTTATTTAGTTTGTAACAAGGAATGACGTATCGAAATCCGTGACACACGATTGTATCACGCGAACGTTAGTCTGAAATAAATTTCGTAAGATAAGTGCAATAAAGCAGAAAACATGTGTTGTATATGAGTTAAAAATATCCTCGAAGTTTCGTACATCTCAGTATTTTATGACAAGGAACGACGGTCGCTTTACGTTCGTGCCATAATTCTGTCACGTTAAAATAAATGTAACAAGAAGATATTTCTGTTACCATTTTTTTTTGTCACGACACTGCACTGTATTTTAGCAATTGCACACGAGCAAGAAAAGCCGGGAGCGGATATCTCCCGTTGTTATTTTACTACAAATTTATCTAAATTGCAAATACATGCTAATGACACAAGAGAGATTTATGCGTGTCAAATTTTATTACGTGTCGACATATTTATTTCTACACACTGTGAAAAACAAAAATAAAATTACGCATAAACAACAACATTTTCTACAACAGTATCTGACGCAAACAAGACTGTATTGGAAACCAATGAACTATTTCCGGAGTTAATTATTCCGTGGTTAATTAAGAGAGTCTCTAATTGGGTTCGTCACCCCTCCGAAGTTTATTTCTTCCAAGTTGACGATTCCGTTGCGAAAATGGACCGACGTAACTGTCGTGTACAAATCGTGCTGCGCGCGTAGTGTTTGTTCCGTAACGAACGAGCGTACGTACGACGTACACATTCGCGCCTTTGTCGAGCAAAAGTTTTTAATTAATCGCCTGTAACCGAAGTTTTTGATTGCACTAACAGCGGCGCGGTCGGCCGAAGTGAATGAGCGTTCGTTCATTCGATGCATTTGAATAATACCTCCGCGCGCGCTCTCTGGGTTTCACGTATTTTTCCGCCATCGCGATATTCGTGATTTATAAATTTCTGCCGTCGGATGTGCGCGCGGATTGTTACAGAACCAACGTGTAGTTTAAAGCGGTCAATTGCTGTCAAATCGTATATAAACATCGATCTTTCCGCAGTGCGAGCTTCAAAGCTTCGACAATTTGAAAACTATGTGCAGTTTAGTCACTATGTGAAGTTGAAAAAAAAAAAATCTAAGAAAAAAAAACGCAAAATTATCTACGAGAATATTCGACAACAGACCGTATCTGTCTTTTGTTCTGTCAATTTCTCCGTTTTTTTTATCTTATCACAAATAAACTTTATAACCAACATCATCTCTCTCTCTCTTTTTCTTGAAAATTTCTATTAGTTTCCGACTTTGACCTTAAATAAATAGTTTTTGTTAATACGAGCGTGTACACTTTCATCCGTAACGATATCACGGGCAGTCGAGTGGATGCATCATTGCTCTCGGATGCGAAGCTCTCGTATCTTGCGCGCAGTAGGTAGGTATACGTATGTATATATCGTAAAGATCGCGGCGTGTGTATATTTCTCTCCTCTCGCATTTTATATGCTCGCTCGGTCGTGGCGAACGACGCGGATCCAAACCGCGTACATCCTTGTCAGCCGCGAGTCTCGTTAGAAAGTCCGAGAAGATGGCGCTTATGCACGGAGCCGGAAAATCGGGAAAAGCTTCCTGGGGTCAAGTGGAATGGATTGCGCTCGCTGCTGACCAACTGCGCCAACGCTGCTGCTCGTCGTAAAAGGTGGACGAGTGATTAGTTTTTGTAAACTAGCTCTCGCGCAAATGGCGAATAGATTTAATTCCGCACTTTACTTTCTCTCAACAACTATACGAGACGCGTGTCGCATGCAATTTCTTTAAAGTATTCTAAATATTTCGCGATTGTTTTTTTTTTTTTCATAAAAAACAGTTGAAAGAAATTTCTTAATTTTTCCAGAGTTTTTAATTTCCTAAAAAAAAACAAGATGTTTAAATTCTTCATTGTGACAATTGTCATTCAGAGTGTATTAGCGTACACGCTGAGAAATTGATTTGCCGTAAGATCGTCTCGAAACATAACGAGACAGCAAAACCCTTTAACGCGGAGAGACGAGAATTCGTTACGTGAAATACTTTCTTGCTCGCGCATAAACCCGTCGCGTTTCACCGACGACGGTTCGGAATTGTCGTCATTCTCTCTCCTTCGGTATTTCAAAGGGGTCTTATGCTCTCGCCGTTCGGATCCCATTCCGTTCCCGATGCCTCTTGTACGGGTCTTAAATTCACGTTAAATTTCGTTAAGCTCCGCCCAAACGGGCACTCGACCTATTCAATATTTCAGTGCAATTAGGTGGCAATACGCCTCCGCCGTACGGTGAATTATTCAGGAAAACTCCGGAGTGAAAATAAACCGGCGGTCCGACGGGGTCAGGCCGGCCCTTCGCCGGACAGGGAATCATCCATTACTTAGCGCGCGTTAACGCACTTCGCCTGTAAAACGCATCGCGCTCGCGCGCGCGCTCGTCATCGTTGACGTTAATCGAGATCGAACTAGGGTCACACGATGCCGTCCCCTTAGGAATACGTAACGAGTTCGTAGCGAGAATGTATTCACCTGCTTTATTAATCGGCCTGCCGGCGCTACGAGGTTGACAACGTTGAGTGCACTGTGTCTATATAGCTTTTCATATTGATAGAATACAATTTTAAAGCAGAAACAGAGGCAAAACTTTTGCTTTTGAAGTAAGATCCACTTTTTGTGTTAGCTATACGCGAAAGAGTTCGAAACTGTACATGTAGAAATAATACGTATGTTTATAATTAATAAAACTCTGCCGAGTTTTGATGGATTGGAGTTTAACCTTTTGTGCGATTACGTAATTCAAAGTCTATCGCAGATGTCAGAAATGAAAGCGACGAGAGGAAACACGTTGCCTGATATAATATCAATACTGTCGGGAACTTATTCATTTTACTTATTAACTACAAGATCGCTAACACACACACACACTTACACATACACATCGTGGCATTAATTACGAGAAAATCTCGCGATCGCTCACGAGACGCTTTCGCTATACGGTCGCGAGAGAGTACAAACGCGTGGGAGGAAAATAAATCATGATGCGAATGCATTTCCCAGAAGTGAGCTGCAGCGTATTCATTATAAAGCTGCAATTAATCACGAAATGTTTCGCGCGAAAAAAAAAAAAAAAAGAAATGGGAAGCATCACGGGCAAGCAGAGAGCATTCGCGCGCCACTCAGCGGGAATAAATATATTCTGTCCACCGGGCCGACACAACTTTCCTCTCATCATTCTTGCCGACAAGAGGCGGGGAGAGGATGGGGAAACGGAGGGCGACAACGAGGGGCCACTGACTACATGGTAGTCCTCGCGATCTATCACTTAGCGCAAAGCAGGACCGGCGTGTACTCGTCTTTCGCTCCCTCGCGGGACTTTCACAATCGGGCTCCTTCTCTTTTCACCGCCGTTCCGTTCCAGCCGGCTTTTTCTCATCCTCATCACCGACGCGCAAACTGATGTATAGCTCGTGATTGGAGTGATTGTACACACGCACACACATAGAGAGCTCACGCACACGAGAAGCAGAGAGAATACTCGATGTCTCGAGGGAGTGCGGCCGATGCGGCGTCCCGTGAGAAGAACGTTGTAGGGTGATTTCGGTGGTGCGTACACACGCCTCACATCCTCCTTCTCCTTTCGCTCTGTCTCGATTTGCCGACGATATATCAATTCTATCTAACGTTTAAGAAAACGAGATATAACGCGGGGCCTGTGCGAGGAAAAATAATCGACGAGCGAAAAAACAAAAACAGCGGATAAAAAAAAGGAAACATGTATTAACAAATCGACGCGCATTAAAACGTCTGAACTGCTCAATAAATACGACGCGAGAAAGAAACCGATACGATTGTTAAATATTTTATCTTATATTATTAGACGCGATGCATTTTCAAACTCCATAAACTGATATTAAGCGGCATGTGTATAGTTTCCGCCAATTTTGCGCAATACGCGCGCACCGAGTCGTTTAATTGCGATTTTCAGACGCCGTGCAAAATCGCCCTTCGTTTTTATGGCAGTTTCAGCAATTAAACGTATTCGTTCGACCGTGTACCGTGTCCGGCACACAGACTGTCTCTTCGCGCCTATAAAGTCCGATTTCACTTTATATTCCGCGCGCTCATTTCCGATCTGCGACGCCGCGACTTGTTTTGCTTTCGTGTGCCGCGCGAGTATGCATCGGGGAGGAGATACTTCCCGCCGCTCTGATATTTTAACGGAACTTCATCCGACGTCGACAATCCGGCGTCGCGTCCTTACGTATGAACGGTCACGTAGGCGAACCGACGGCTCGGCATAATTACGCGCTTTAATTGTTTAATTAATCCTGACGACGTTTTCGGTGTTTTATCTAGATGCTCGTTAGCCGAACCGTCGCGTCGCCGCGCGCGCGTACACCACCGTCTGCTATACATATATGTGCGCGTGTATGTGCTCTCGCGTTGTACGTGCATATACGAGCCAGAATACGGGCATATACGAGCTATATGTGTAAATTGTCGGGCGCGCTACGTAATCTTGCAGAAAGCATTAATAAATTTGTTGTTCTCCAAACTAAATTTGTTTACAGTGCCAGATGGCGCGTTTTCTTTTTTCTTTCCCCTCCTTTTTTTTTGTCCATTCGGTTATTTATACCGTACGCGTGATACGCGAGCGAGCGAGCTCTTGTAAAACAAACAACATGAAAAACGATGCTATCGACACGCGTGGCTTTTAAATGTGAAAGAAAAAAAAAAGATGGACAGATATTTTTTTTCTGTTAAAAATATTGAGATGGAAAAAAATCCAATAACGTTATACTTAATATAGGTACATACGTGTATATACGTGTGTATGCACGTGTACATATTTATAGTTAATAAAATATTACAACTGTGTGTCTGTATACGCAACGCGGAAAAAAGTGCTCGTTTAAAACTAAAAACAAAACTCTCTCACACAGAGTTTTTCTTTTGCTCCGCAAACGATAAAAGATAAAAACACACATTGAAATTTTTTCTATTTTTATTTCATAACATTCGAAATTCCAACAAAAAAATATCGATACCGATTTGTATAAAATAATAATAATAATAATAATAATTCCGCGACAAGAGTGCGTGCAATTTACCGAATGTCGTGCGGCGCAGAGCAAATGCTAAGTAAATGCGCGCGACGCTTTTGTCCAATAAGTCGCTTCTATCTCTCCGCCGCATTAACGAGGACGAGAAGCCAGAGAAATTGGGATTACCTTTATGCATCTCGCGCGCGCCTCTGGCGGCCGGCGCTTTATTACGGACGCAGAAGCTACATAATTATCGTAATTATGATAATCGCGACAATAATCGGCCGCAGCCGCGCGCCGTCGTCGTGCTTGCGCAATGGTCGTACCGCCATCCACCGGCCACCGCTACGTGCCGGTCCAAGTTAACGTTATATCCCTGCAGCGCCGGGCGCACACGGGAGAGTAAAACTCGTGGACACACTAACGACCCGATCAATGAGTCGGGGTGAAAGTCGGGGCGAGGTGCACGTCGTTTCCCATGCGCATCGTGCGCGAGAGAAAAATTAACGCCGGTCGAAATCTGCGCGGATAAGCTAAACCGTATTCGAATCGGCGGAACTTCTAAAAGCAATTGCAAAACCGGCTATTACGTCGTGTTACCATTACAGTCAGACTATGCTATGGTAGAACGCAAGGTGAAAAAAAAAAAAAAATCAGTTTTTACTCGATTAAGTAAACTATCGATGTCTGATACACTTAATATCGTTATTCGTAGTTGTTTTCTACTTTTTTTTCTTCTTCTTTTCATTTTTCTCTCTATTCCTTCGATCTTTTCTTACGCTCTTGAATTCTACAATAGAGTTCTTTAGTCCTCCTCGAGCTTTTTAATTTTCTACGTCAAACATCTTGGCAGTTAAGAAATTTGTTTAAGCGAAGAATTTCACCTTAGGCTATTTTAACGAGCAAAGTACCGAGGAAGGTCAATTGAAAAAATTCCTCTCCCCCAGGAAGTTTCTTTCTTACGAAGAGGCGCGCGTTATATTATCCACATGTATAGCATTTCGCATATAAATGTTGCAACCTCCCCCTCAAGAACTTGAGCTTATGTATTAAATCCCGACGCACACACGTTAGCGCTGCACACAATTAGGAACTAAACTGTGCCAGGTTTCGCGCAATCCCATTTACATGTCCGCATTATTCATTAGGGAAAGCAAGATACATATAACCATTAATGACTTTATCACCGCGAGGGAGGAAGAGTATTATTTCCGGAAGAGAGAGGGAGGACGCGCGCGCGAGCATCGTGAGATTTAATCGGGAGGGTATTTTATGGCCCGCACTGTCGACCGGCAACGTGAAAAATGATTACGTTATATTACTTCGTCCTGGAAAAAGAGAGAGGGAGAGGATCAGAGATCGAGATTTATATTCGTCCTATCAAAAGAGATTGTTGTCACACTTTCTGTGAGATATTCTGCTATAAAATAATACTTTTAACGCTCCGCCCTTTCCTCTTTCCTTTTACAGGTGATCTTTTCTGAATTCTTCATCCGCGCGCGTTGTGCATTTTATTGCACTCGCATTTGCTAAGCTAGTTCGAAACTTCCACTTGCACAAACTTTACACAAAGTAAAATATTCCACTTTGACTCCCTCGTGATGAGTAATATTCTTAAAAGCAGGAATATAATCTTTGACGATTACTATAATCGGCGAAAGAATTGCAGACGAGAGTTCGCTTATTAAAATGATGACGCGGCACCGAGATGACTATAGTTCTCGCGTAATAGATCGCGTCCCCTTTGTTTCTTCGACTATAATTGATGTGTCGTCGCGCTCTGCTATAATTCACATACTCGCGTAATGAATCGCCACGAGCGTTTCTCGCTGCTCTGCTTTGTGAGCCTTCTCGTGAGCTCGCTAGGGAATCAAAGGTCCTAGGATCGATCTCGAGCCGTTTGCGTCGTCCTCATTCACGCCGGTGTGAATTCAACGAACATATTGTCGTATAAATAAAACCGGGGTTTATTAAATTGTAAACGCCGACACGTGAGCGATAACAAGCGGACGCGCATCGGGATGTGCCGTTAAAATATTGTTGCAATTGGCACGAATGTTTGCCGTCGAAAAGCACATCCTGACGCGCGCAATAATTGGATCCGGACGATGTAAATAGGCCCGCAGGTGCTCTCGTTGTTATATGCGTTACATACATACATAACGGAAGTAATTCTAACGTTAAATAGATAACACTCGTAATTTCGTTGCTATAATTAATGCAAAATATCCGGTGACAATATAGGTCAGTGACTGGTTAATTTAATTTGCAGTTTTCGTTCTCGTCTCTTTCTCTGTTCCAAACAGCGAAGATGAATTTGTATTATTGTAATAATAATAATTTTTATTAATTTTATTGTGCAGTTTTATGTATAAAAACATTCAATATTTCTGAAGTCTCTTATTCATTTATTTCAATTAATTATATTTATTTAAAAAAGGTTTATGTATAATTTAGTTCTGCATGTTTAAAATGAAAGTAATTTAGTCTCTGACAATAAAACAAGTGTGTACTACATATATATTATATATTTTTAAATTAAGAATTGTCACGCTCGTTGCGCATTAATAATACAAGGCGCTCAATCGGCAGAGATACATTGGAGTGACTATATATGAAAAAAAAAAGGGTTTACAGGACACATAGACAGGCGCGCATTTTGTCGATTACTTGTTACATGATGTAGCGAACGTTAGTAACGTATTCAACGCTAATGGCAGCGGCTATTTTTCCAGTCGCGTCAATATTCGGACGGACCGACAGCGACGGTTGATCTATAGGCGGCGATTAATTACGAGTCGCTTATAAAGACCGCCGAACGGCGAGCATTCGTTCTTCGAGTGATGTTCGCGATCGTTCGCGTCGATTCAACTAACGACACGTAGACACATGCACACGCAATCGGGTATCGAGAGAATTGGGTTTAAAGAGGAACGTTCGCGCGAGTCTATCGATCGAGATACTAGAATACATTAAATTTAAAATGATCTAAAAGTATATTTAAAAAACAAAAAAAATAGCGCAAACAATTAAGGCACGCTTCTTGATCTTGTTGGACTTAATTGTGACTGCTCGATGCAATTGTATTTTTAAAAAAGTATTCTCTCAAAACAAGATTCTTTAAACTTCCGACGGGATTATTTTCTGCAAAATTAATGAGTTCAAAACGAGAAAGTGGAGGCTGTAATTTATAATTTATGGTCTACTTTACATGTATATATACGATTCTTTACATTTAAAGTAGACATTTATAATAGATATTTCGAGCTTGGCCTACTTGTGCTCTGAACACTCCGATTTAAACATTCAAATGCCCCGTGTAATCTGTAGTATTTTCTACAGTATAATTATTGCGATCATTATAATTGTGATTTATTACCAATTTACTCTCGCATTGCGGATTTTCTCAATTTTCCACTTTTAACACATAAAATACATAAAGCTGAAATATTTAATTAAAATCGTATTATAAACGCGTGCACACGTTCGTTTAAACTCGTGTGAAATGTATAGCCGTACGCAAACGTGCAGGAGCGAGGATTAACAATTCTCATCCCGTTCATTACGTGATTCACTTTTCTTTCGTCGCGAATAATTTATCCGCCATAATGATTAATAGCGGAGCCGCGTTGCATCGCGTTTACCGATCGCGTCGTCCGATGACGCCCAACGCGCGCGCGTTTACACACGTCATCGTGGCAGCTTCTCCGCGATCTCTGATATTGTTATCCGTTGCACGCGTTGCATCAAATCGGAAACGACCGCCATCGTCGAAGCGAGATCACGATCGATACCAATTCCGCTGCGAATTCTACGACGACGAAAATAGGTCAAACGCGACTACTATGTGGACACACCGCTTAGTTTCGACAAGTAACTCAATATGTTTAACGTATTACGCGCATATCTCGTGTAACTGACACACATACATAGTAAACTTCGTGTTCGCGGAGTGACAGAAGAGAGAATGTTCTGTCTCGCGCGTTTCACGTCGAAATTTGTCAGAATTTAAGTTAAGTCTTCGACGAGCACAGAAATGTTGTTTTAATTTTAATTTTCTTTTTTATTTTTGTCCCCGCATTATTTTTTACAATATTATCTTCGCGCTTGAATATGATGAAATTCAATAATGCAATCCACGTTGTAACCTAATTTGGTTTATTGCGACATTCTCTCGACAAGCCCGAACATACAAAGGTAATTTGTAACGGACTACATCGTCATCATCGGAATATCGAATTGCGCTGTACACATAATCGATACGACGGATACTATTTTTTAGGCATCGCGACGTAATTGAACGACGAGCTACAAGCACTACGGTCTGCATTAAATTGCAATGCGACGTACCGACGCGATGTCGTGCGCCCGGCTAATCATTTGCAAACACGATGCACTTCGCGGTACATGCTTTTGTTATTGCGATATCGCGCGCGCGCGCGCTACTATATTACCGCTCGTTTTTTTTTTTTTTTTTTTTTTGTAGGTAGAGTGATTGGAGAAGTGGCGGTTCACGCGATATCGATTAGCGTCCGTTCACGTAACTATCTACACAGCACAGTTCAAAAGAAAGAAAGTTCCCCGACTAAGTGTGAGCACTTTGCCAGATTACATTAACATTATCTTGTTTACTTTCTACATTTACACACCACGCTATATCTCTCGCTCTTTGCTAAACTTTTCTTTTTATTTTTAATTTAAAAACTTAAATATGTCTAGCTCGATCTTCGCAAAAATCGAAATTCTCGCAAATAAATTCTTGTAAATATTTTTAGAGTCGCATATTAGTGACATTTGATAACGAAATATTTGTTTCACGATGCATCGAATTACCGCGTTCGATGTACACGAGACGTACACACGCGCATGAATATCTGATACTTTCTCCTTGATAATTTACGTGCACGCGAATGTTTTACAAAAAAAAAAAAAAAAAAAAAAATTTCCGAGAGCAACGAGTAATAGCGCAAATATGGAAACTGGAAAATCATCTTGTAAGAATATAAGGGACAAAATTAAAATATAGGTAGGGAAACTCTGTTGCGCGCGAGGTAACTTTATTATTCCGCTCGTAATGGAAGAGTTAAAGTACCGATACACACTTTGTGTTTCCCCTCCAAACAAAATTTCTCTCTTGTTTCTTACCATACACGACGGGAAATTACATTAAGCCGGTGGAGTATAATATATATACATATATATATACACACGGTTGTTACACGGTCGATAAAATAATTCGAATTATACAGACTTGACTGTATAATTTGTATTACGCCTCCCTTGGCCAGAATTGATTAGCGTGCGGTTGAGTTAATACACGCGATGTAATTATGACGTCGGACTGTTAATTTTTTAAACAGTCGATACATCAGCATGCCAATCAGGGTTCGATTAATTAATTACTACGCCGCGGTGTTATATACGTCGATCTATCGGCGAAAACGTTCGCCATTATTACGAAAGGGTTGTCACGAGAGAGAGAGAGAGAGAAAGAGAGAGAGAGAGAGAAAAAAAAAGCGAGCGTGGCGGAGCAAAAAAAACGTCTCGTTCGCAGTTCGATGGACAGAATCGTTGTGCTGGAAATACCTTTGTCGATGTCAATAAACAGTTCGCTAATAATTACTTGTTTGTCGGAGCGATTAACGCGCGTCGTTATATTATAATCGGCGTTGCGCGTTAAATTGTGTTTTGCGCGAACAAATTTCTATACAAATATTATTTCTCTCCGATAAAACAAATGCGGCAAGAGTAAATCGTAATGAGTGTTCGAGCGAGCATAAATAAACGGCAGATAGGAGCAATGTGTGAAGCAAGAAATATATGTGTTGCTCCGAAGTGACAAATTTCTCGCGGTATCTATAATTGCCAATAACGTATGATTGTGTGATATTGAAATTTTCTCAGCAAAGACTTAATACGCCAAATACACATCAATAAATATATGAACGTTTTAATAAGTAATATTTAGTAAATATATTTAAAGAAATTTATTATATTTTCCAAAAATTTCTCTCTCTCTCTCTCACACACACATGCACACACACGTAGCATAAACGCGGTACACGAGTACAGATAAATTATTAATTACGAAACGAAATTTAATTTAATAAACTATTCAATAGCTGTCCAAAAATAGGGAAACGCTAATAATATTGAATGAATTTATAAGCAGGATAATGGAATTGAGCGCGAATTATGTTCAGGTACTTAATAACGCAATTTGCGCGCTACATATTTATTGATAATAATTTATCTAAGCTAAAAGACGCATACAAAAAAAAAAAAAAATAACGAACGTTTCGCGCATGTAAATTCATTCAAATTTCGTGTGTGTGTAAATTACATTTTATCAAATATACACACGTACATATACACACCGTTCAATCGTTCCGCGTGAAAATAAAGAGATATTCTTGAGACCACGTGTATCAAACTGACATGTTAAAATCGGAGATTGGAATTCCGGCGCAATTTCGGTTTTTACATTTCGAATTTGCAGACAAACGAAAATAACGTCTGTGTTTGTCTGTAATAATGAAAACGCGACAATCGCGTCCATTTTTCCACGTCGAGCGGCATCGAAAATCGAGCTCGTGTCCGAAATTGTGTCGATTTTCATGCGCCGATCGAAAATAACGGGAATAATAACGACGACCGCGTTCAACCACAAACAAGCGGAGAAGAGAAGCTTGTTTCCCATCGGGAAACTTTTCCTTTGTCATCAGAATGTCGCTTCAAGCGGGCGAGCATTCGTACTGGTCGAAAGCAAATCCGTGTTTCTACACTTTCCGATATGAAGGGACGCGGGATGCTCGCATTTGGAAACGGTGACACGGTAACTGAACGGTTCACGAAAGTTGGATTACCATCGACGGTACTTTACGAAGTATGATATCAGTGTCGCTCTTCTCTCTCTCTTTCTCCTCTGTGCGTTTGTTTGGTTTTATTTTATTGTATAAAGTATTTCCGAAATACGTGCGAGTTTCTTTCGAGAACGAACACGAGAACAGTGTAAGAAAAGCCGATCTTTCCTCCCCGGTGTAATAATTCCGTGTGCTGTTTCGCGTGAGCACGGGCGGGAGATGTGATTAATCGGTGAACGAGAATTAGTCGGGTCGTCCGAATGCCGCGGTTACCTTAGCATCGATCCTCGTCCGCGCGAAGCTTCAACGGCTTTCAGAGTTATTCGCGAGCGTTAAGAGCAAATTCGTGTTTTGGCATTTCTGCGTTTCCGAGTGCGACTCGGCTACCGTGCTCGTAGTCGAGCAACGAGCGAGTATGCACGTTGAAGGGGAAGGACGATTCGTTTTCGTTAATGTAACTCAACTGTGCGGAGGTCTTGGAACCTTTGTGGAGGCTGTCTACATTCTGTACTGGAGAAAGATATTGCTTCGCGGTTGAAACAAAGTAAAAGCTTTGTCTGCAGACTGAGGAAAAAAAAAGAGAGATCAACGGTTTCAATTGCGTATCTACTTGCGGCGGTAAATATTTTTGTAAATACCGAAAAACAGGTGTCCAGCATTGAATTCGAACTGGATAAGCATGTTCCATTGTATTGTTTATCAGATCTTACAAAAAGTAATAAAATATTGTTCGAATTTTATTAAACGCGATATTCGAACGTAAATCAGTGGTGTTATCTATGAACTTTGCTTTAATTAGTCGCTTTCGTGTGTATCTACGCATTAATTAAACGTACTTTTAATTTTTCTTGATTTAAAGATTTTTTCTTCTCTCTCTCTCTCTCTCGAATAATTAGCGCTTTTATGCGTGAGTGAAAACACACTTTCTGGAAGAAAAATAGTGAAAACTGCAAGGAACGTCAAACCGCGCATTTGCTCCCGAAATGTAGAGGAATAACTCCGAAAACGGTTGCAGTTTCCACGTTCGAAGAGGTGGTGGCAGGCAGAGGTCGTGTTTCCTGGCCAGTGCTCAGTTCCGGCAGTTTACGAGTTTCTCTCGTCCAATAAAAGACACGTACACACACGTACACTTTGCAGAAGCAGAGAGAAGGAAGGAAGGAAGTAAGGGGATGAAAAGGAGAAAAAGAGAGACAGACAGACAGACAGAGAGATAAAGAGAAAGAGAGAGGAAGGAGAATAATGAGTCTCGCCCGGCAATTTGAGCAAGGCACGCCCGCTATATCCACCTGCATTCTTTCCCTCTCGTCCATTCGCCCTTCACGAGACATTTGCATTTCTTTCTACAACTATCTACGTGATTTTTGTTCTTAACTAACCGCTAAAAATTCCGGTTTGGTATATTGGCACGGAAAAAGTAGTTGGAGAAAGAGCAAAGCATTTCGCGCAACATATACGCTCGCACAAATATTTTGCTAGCCAGCTATTTAATATTCGCGAACTCATTTGAATTATTCGTAACGTAACGTAAATGATTCAATATTTACAGCTTCAGAATGCTATATAAAATATACAATTATAAGTACATTGCATAATGTATGTTGTTATATACACGTCTGCGTTGTTTAACGTATGCGCAGCGTGTGTCACGTCAAGTTTTCAGTTAAATTAATTTAGCTTATCCACGCGCTGTGTCAATCACGTGAATCAATATTCAGACAGCACATTGCCCCAGTTACGTACGTACGAGCCGCGGTTTACGATCAGATCGTCAAGTTATTACACAATATTGAACATCGTGCCATCCCACTTTTTCCACCGAGCGAGCGAGCGAGCGACCGTTTCGTTTTTTCGCGCGCGTTCGCGAATCATCACAATTATCGCCGATATAAATTGTTCTTACATGCGCGACGACGTTTTTTGTAAAAATTGACACCGCCGTCCGTCTCCCCCTTTTTCCTCTCTCCGATTGAGAGAGTCTAAATAACCGCCGCTAAACGGTTTAGCGGCGCGCGTGATTTCCCAAATATTTGCACATCGATCACGCAGCCGCGCACGCAATACAGATGAATTAACATTTCCGCGTCCATTTCCCGAGGGTTTTCCCATCTCCTGGCTCACGGGCGTTCTCTCAGTTTGGCCGGGGCTTCATTTTCCAAATGGACCAAACTCGCGGCTCGTTCGTCAGGAGTTGCGAGTTGGTAACGTTCGCGCGGCGAAGAGGAAAAAAAAAAAAGAAAAACGGGAAAATGGCGGGATGCTGTAGTGCCGCGGGACAATCAAAAATTGCGGAACCTTGCCGTGATTAAGAGTGAGTGGGTTTAATAAAGTTTCAAGTCTGTTCTATCTCTCTTTTTTGTCATCCCGACCACAAACGTGACAAAAATCGGTGCAGCTGTATAGTTCGGTCAGTCAGTTATCAGTCATTTTAATTAGCGTTTGTGTGCTTGGGGTTCAGAAAAGTTTTTTTTTTACATACGAAAACTCAGGAAAAATTAAACACAAACTCGTGATGTAACGTGATGTAAAATTATATAGTTTTTTCTAAATAGTTAATGATAAAAAATAATATTTTTTTACGAACAAAGGTGAAGAAAACTAATCACTTTTGCGTGTATCAATACACAAGTAAAAATATTAAAAATGTTACATATTCTGTTTAGACCAATTTTCTTCAACACAATCTGCGCTCTCTTTTTCTCTCTCAATTTAAACATAATCGTAATTTCTCTGAGAAGTGAAATAATATATAACGAGAGATAAAAATTCTCGCGCGCATAACGCTCACCCACGTTATTTCTACACGTAATTGCGAATTGAAATATGGAAACTAGGTGCGTAAAGCCGCCTATTCAATTCCAACTAAATGGCTTAAGAAGATAAAAGTAGGGGATTATGGAATTTATCGCTTCTCCCGGAGTACGTTCAAAAGCACTCAAACCAAAACCACGGCAACTTTTAATGTCCCATCGGGCGTAAACGTAACTTTTTGGCCGAGAAGGATTTACGACAGGATTTATGGTACGGGACGCATCTCGCGCGTCGCAAAGTGGGTTACCTTTGTATTCGTATTCCGACGGTCCGATAAACTTTTGAATGTCACAAAAAAAAAGAAAAAAAAAAAGAAATTTCGCCGTCGAATCGTCGCGCCCGGGAAATGTTCGTTAGGAAAAACGCGCCGCGAGAGATCGTCGAATCATAATTGCGAACGCAATAATGCGCATCGAGGAATATGTGTGTTCGCGAGAAGTAACGCTAACAGGCCACCGCAGGAGGCCAATTAAAAAGTCGAAGTTGCCGCTCGTTGATTACTGCGTGAATAAAGGTAAAATAATAATACAAAAACCTTGTAGATGTCAGTTTTCCGGTAAAACGAAATTAATGGACGTATATATATATATATACACATACTTGTACTGTGACGTAAAATTGTTCCGAAAATGGAAATGACTCTCTTTTAAAAACGAGAAAAAAACACGCAATGTTGTTTTTACAAACAATGTTGTTCGAACGATTGAATGTAAACAGCGCAGCACAAACGCGCTCGACAAATTTCTACAAGTCGAAGAATCTTCTTCTACTTCACCGTCCCGGCACGACACCCGTGTACAAGTATCACTTATTTACGCAAAATCGTTGATGCGTTTCTTTTCGATCGTTGTATTATAGATATAAAATCGTGTATCTCTGGAATATGAGGAGTATCCTCGATTCGTTGTTCGTGTATATGTACACGTTCGAAGATAGAAAGTTAAAGACTCTACACGGAGGAGACGAATATACGCGTTCTTATCTGTTGAATCCTACGACATGGAGAGCTGCGAGATAGAGTTACTCGCGGGATATATAGAGTAAGAATTTCAATACGTAGCGCGGGAAGAGAGAACATGTTTTGCACGTTTTACGCTGCATGTCTCTCTCGTCTCTTTTGTCACGCAATCGCGCAAACACATCTCTCTCCTTTATTCCTCCCGACAGCTCTCTCTCTCTCTAATCGATCGAAAATATTTTGCGCGCGAAGATGAATTAAATTCTTGCGGAAAAGTCGGCTCTGCAAGAGAGTCAATTTTCTTGTTGACGTAGCGTCTTATTAAGCAGCGACGTCCATTATTTACTGAAACAATGCCTGGCTCTGTCTCGCTCTAATTGACATATCGGACCGGCGGCGGCGGATTGTTCAAATTACGAAAGTTTGCGCACACGTGTGTATACAAGGAGGTCCAGAGGCAGGGATCCGGGAAAAACGCCGTGGAGCAACGTGGAGGAGAGAGGCCCGCCCTAGGACTTAATTAGTCAAAGCCCTTGCCAGCTTAGTCGCAAGTGCCTCATTAGGGTCGATGTCGCGTCCCGTAATTGGAACGCGCGTCGCGACTAATTACGCTCGGGGGTTGGGAGGGAGGAAAACGAAGGTGCGCTACTGCAGAGCAAAACTCGAAGAAAGCCGTTCCAATGTGTCTCAACGTTTTCGAACTTCTTCGTATTTCATCCGCCAACGATCTGCGATAAGTTTCACCTTTTCTTTATTGAATTCTGAAGAAAAGATTTTATACGTCTTGCGCGAATTTGGGAAAAAGAGAAAGAGAACAAACCGTAATTTAAATTTGTTAGATAATTGTTTTTTTTTAAATATTTTTTAATATTTTGTGCTTATTATTTAAATAGTAGTCTATATAAGGACTATAGAAAAGTATGAAGGCGTTACTGTGTGCGCATAGAAGCGTCAGCAACATTTGTATTCAGTATGTACTTTCTGAACAGAGTGTTTCACTCTGTTGTAAAATGGGGACGCAAGTAATATCGCACTTACTATTCGATGCAGTCGCGAAACTTTTGAACTATGCCATCTCGCTCGCATAAAGTATTAGTTTGCTTGGTCTCACCTTTCACGATCCGTAAATATAAAAAAATGTGTGTGTGTCTCTGTGTGTGAGACGAGTTTTTCAAATAATAGCAAGGACAATTATTTACTCTGGAGCAAATAATGTGTGAAACGTAAAGGATGCGTTTTAGACAGCATGTTAAAATATACACGCAAGCTTTGTGCTTTTACGGTGAAACTATAAAATGACTGACGTCACAATTTATTAATTGTCCGACACGATCGCTCGTAAACGGGGAATTGCAATTTGTCATATTTTCTCTATACGTCCGCACGTAAATCCCGCTCGTTATTATTGACCTTCGACATGAAGCGGCGAGAAGCCCATTTTCGCGTGCCGTGAAATTACCTCTTCGACATGAATATGTCCACGCAAGACTGTCGTTATCCTCATTTGGCAGTCTTTAATTATTCCCGAGCTCACTGAACTGCTGGCTTTTTAAAGATGTTACATTCGACTAAAATTTTTCTCGTCACGAACAGCTCCCGTATTCTTCGATCGATACAATCTCACTTCGAGAATGTCACCCCGCGTACGTTCGAAACACGTTCGCAATCGCAAACTATCTCGTAATCGTAACATCGTTTCGCAGAACGAAACGATGTTAAGGAATGCGAAAATATGTCCGAGTAATTTACATGAAATGCGGGTAAAGAGAGAGAGAGAGAGAGAGTAAGCAAACAAAGTTCTTCGCAATTTCTATAGACGATACGCGCGTACCAGAACGTCGGTGAACTAAAGTTTGCAGACAGTTTGTATGCACATTCGTAGAACTACGTGTAAATATAGTTACAACGTCCCAGAACAATGGCCATTCTTTTCATACAGGAATTCTTTGACCAAGTTGCAATCGATTGTTTCTCGATAAAGGTATCGAAACATTGCATATTTTCCAGAGTTCAGAAAAGATTGGAAAAGTAAAGCGGACAGATAAATAACGCGATCTCGTTCTCCGCGATTTATATTTCAAAGGTACTTTTTTATTTATTTATTTATTTTTTTTACTTTTTTTTTATAAAGTAGCATCTCTTCATTTCACAGCACAATCGTCGAAGTATTTATCGGTGAAACCGAAAAATAAAAGCTATAATAAACTAAATATCAAGAAGTTTGATATTTTATTAGAGAATTGAATTATTCTTATCGATCGCAGACAATTGTAATTTCGGAAACGTAACTGTAAACTGAAAAAATAAGCACAAGACGAGTAGCAGTTGCTAGTTGCGCAACACAAAACATAAGTTACCACCACGTAATACACATTTACGTAATTGAATTTGTAAGTATCAGCGCGTCTTATAATTGAATAGGCAATTTCCCAAGAGCTTACATCGCCAGTACTTCGAAACTAGCACGCGCACCACTTCGAGGCCCTTTAAGGAATTCGAGATCTTAGACGACTCTGTAAAGGGCGATATAACTAAAGGAAGTACCCCACCGCGGTATTTTATTACTCAAACGTGCGGGGAAAATGGCAGCTGCCGTAGACACGTATATTACCCCCCTTCTTCATCTCCTACATGACGTTATTACTTGTACGAAAATTTACGAATGATAATATCAAGGTTTCTTCGACCCAACAACGACCCTGTTTTTGCGTGTCTGAATTTCGCGGTAAGAACAATCGAACGATATTTAACGCAAAACGCGAAGTAATTTACGAACGTAAAACTTTTAGTCTTATTTATAAAGTCAAACTGTAGTTTAACAAAAATACACACATTACCGATAAAAAAAATACACATATTATCGATAAAAAAAATTCCGATAAATATTATTTTTTGAAAATTTTTGTCATCTCAATTTTGCGTCATTTTTTAACGTGCTTTTTTATTTTCTGTACTTCGGTAGCGTACAAAGCCGAGTGTACGGCGAATCGTGTCTCGCGACAGTTGTTACATCGGCGCAAGTGCTGCTCCAGAGAGCGTGCTTCCAATGGGTGTATCAGGATTCACGGCAATTTTCGCCGATTGCGAACTGTTTCACGGATGCGCATACACCTGCAAGTTGCTATTAACAGTTGAACTCGCGCGAAAATTGGCACGAGTAACGCGCTATTGAACGCTCGGCTTTATAGTAGCCATATACCGGGGGTAGGTTTGTCGGCTACCACCGCTGCTGAAAGCGTTATTTGTAGACGGCCATGCTAACTTGACAAACGTTAACATCAATCTGCATTACAAGATCAAAGAGGAGCCGTTTACAGCCCTTCGGCGAGTTTCTTTCGTGACCAATTCAATTATTTAGTATGTACCGACATTGAGATGCGCTTAAAAAGATTGAAATTCGCGCACAATGGAAGAAAGTGATATTTTACGTAACGGAATTACATATCCCCGTTACGCGTCGTGGCCATTACACACACACACATATATATACATACACAGTAGCTATTAATTAATATTTTTTATTAATGTATTATTACTTCTATAAATCATTGATGTTATTCATATCCTGCCAATATTCGTCGCAACGGCTCTGCCGTATTTGCGCGATATCGCAATAATACAAAACGTTGCAAATAAAGCTTAATAAAATACGTCGCGGCGGTTAAATGAGGGCATAATTGAAGGTACAATTTGCATAATTAAAACCGAAAGAATGTTGCGGCATATCTAACGCGGACGTTCAGCGCAACACACGCATCATATTTTAATTAAATCCCTTTTTCGAATTCATGACGCCGCGGTGTTTGACGCATTGTTCTGCGTTAAACCGAGGTAGCGGTCTAATTAAATTAACACGCGATGCACACGACGAAGTCGGGAGGGGCGGTCCCCGGGAGTTCTTCTTACCCCGTCCTTGCCACATACATAATACACTAAAACGCCGTTAATAGCGCAACACTTCGATCAAGTATCCCGTGCCAGCCCTTCGCGAAATTCGAGAAGACCCTCGGACGACCCTTCTTGAAGGGGGAAAGGAGGCCAATAAAACCGCGGAAAGGGCTCTCGCGCGGCGTTTTATTACTCGGATAAGAGTCGCCCGCGGGGAGGGGAGGGAGGGAAGAACAAGGACGCAAACGGGACGGGAGCAGTAGATGCGGATCCTACGGGAACGACGGGCCGGCCCTTTCCCGAGGGTCCTTCGCGTTCGTTTGAACAACGGTAATCCCGCGCAGCCCGAGGAATCTCGAATAAAACGGGCGTCTCGACTAGTAACGATCGCGCGCGCGTTGAATTTTACGAACGCCAACGTTTTTTTTTTTTTTTTTTTCCTGTTTGCCGCACCCCACAACTCCGGGGACATATTGCCGGGCTTTCAATCCGGGATAATCGTGAAAACACGGGCGAATTAATATTTCCTCTTTGTCGGGGGAAAGAGGGAAGGGGAGGTAGGGAGCGAGAGAGCCACACATGCGATTGTTATTAACCAAGCCATGTAATTATTAATTAACTGACAAAGCGTTAGCCGGTGTATTGCGGTTAACGGACCCGATGATGCTAAATTGGACGTTTTACGATCGCGCTGTTACGTTCGATCGTTATTATTTTCGAAGTATTATCCGCACTTAACGCCCGTTTGAGAAATCACCGCTTTGAAATTCTGTGTAGTTTTTGCGTGCGCGCGCTGCGTTTGTTTTGCAATGCGCTCTACGTTTATTATTATTGCTATGATTACGACTGCTAAAACTGCATTACGAATTTTACGAATTGTAATAATTGTAATTGCGATTATTATCGCAACGCTGATAAACAATTAGCGCTTAATCATTTTCCCGAACATACGCACGTATGTGAAAATGTATCGTTTATACATACATACATATGTACGTATATATTTTAATTTCGTGTCTCTCGTTCGCTTTGATTTTGTGAATGAAACGATTCGACCGGTGTCGATTTACTTTTTCACCCAGCAGGAAACAATTATCTTATGCCCAGTGACTGTGTTTCGCCCAATGCGATGGTCTTTAACCTCAATTTGCCGTACGTACTATCGTCGTAATTATCACACCTGTGAAACGACATGCGAAGCACACCGAGCAATTGACCTCTTTTTATTCTTTTTTTATCCCCCTCCCTTCTCTTCCGTGAACATACCGTGCACGTCCGTGCCACCTTTTCATGAGAACAACGATGTAAATCACGTTATCGGTTGTTGAAGCGGTATATTGCAAAACGTTCGCGTTTAATCGAACTCGGTTTAAATATACTTATTTCTTATCGCGTTCCGAACGATGTTCGAAAACTCTCTCGCGCCGAAGTGCGCGCGCGAAACGTGACAGAACTCTGATAAAATATCGCGGTGCTAAAACCGCAGCTCGCGCGCGAACGAACGAATGAACGAACGAACGAACGAACGAACGAAAGCGGTCGAATACAGAAATAAAGGCACGCAGAGGAATGAAGACGCGTAGATTTCGCGGAAACGAGAGAAAAGAGACGAAGATTCTGGGGATGAGATAAATTGAAAGAGCTCTCGAAGTTGTCAACCTCCACACACCGCTGGTCGAACTCTCTCACCAACCATTTCTCTGTCTCCGCATTCTCTGCATCGTGTGTTTGTGATAGAGGACACCATATGTATCTGTATACAACCTAGGATACACACAATCCATTCATGTAGACGCGGAGATTATGCCGTATTCGCGTACAAACTCACAGCCATCCACCCACCATCGGGCGGGGGATTGCAGTTAGCGCGCAACCTCCGGACACTCGGTTATATTTCTTTATTTATTTATTCAGAACAGCTCGAACGCTCGTCACTTCATGAATACAAAATTAGACGCTTCCGCGGATGTATTTCCGAAGATTTCGCACAGGAGCGTTTCCTTCTACTTTTCCGTCAGACAACTTTTGCGTGAAAGTCTTATATACAAATCATCCCGTCGTGTTCTCTCCGAGGTACAGTCGTTGACAGAGAAGCGGCAATGTTTTAACTTGAACACGTATTTAATCTCTTTGTGAAAATGTGTTGCGATAGCGCGTAGAGTGTATGCAAAAAATTATAATTAAAATTATCTATTGATAATTTTAGTTTTTTTTACAAAGATTATTTTGCGCACGATGTTATTCTTTTGCAGAATGCAAATATTTTTTTTAATTTTAATATATATAATATTTACATATTATATATATTATATTATATTGAAATTCCCGTTTAATTGAAAGTCAATAGTGTGTACAGTATTTAATTAAAACTAGTGTTTTTTAATTAAAAGCAACAACGCTGCATTTGTTATATTTAATTTTATTAGCAAAGACAGTTTGTTCAAACATAATTATTATAATGCTTACCAAAAATTTGCATGAGGCGAACACAACTCTTTAATTACGACGTTAATTAATAATTATTAAATACAATTTTGCGTGGATTTCTGCACAAGGATAACGTTTACACAATTTTATCGCGTATTTATTTAGAAGTTCCTTTTTTTTTCACTTTGAATCTGTAAATAAAGCTGACATTACGACTGACTCTCATTTCAGCAATCGCGAAGCTAGTTCGTTTATAAAATTGCAAACAAAGTTCTCTCGCAGGAGTACCGCATTATGATTTACTTCTCTTGACATACATATTAGTACATTTCTTTTGCGTTATAATATTATCTACTATACGAGCTACGTGCATTTCATTGAAAACCTGTCAGGAGAGGTTCGCATTTATACTTACGACTGTACCCGTTTTCCTTCTCGACGCGGAGATGCGTCTGGGACAAAGTTTGGGTGGGTGTAAAGTCGAGCGGCTTTCTTGGATTCCATAACGAAATCCGTTCTTACCACTCCTCAGGCGGAAACTTCGCAATTCCGACTTCGATGACGCCGCCGGGACCCGTTCATAATGCATTCTATGTGCGTGGGATAAAATTCGTACGTAAAACAAGCGCGAAAATTGATTTACGCATTTCCCAACTTTGCGGAGTAAGAACAACAACGAGAATATACGCAGGCAGAGACATAGCGAGTGTCATTTTGTAAAATTTAATAACGCCGGAGTTTTTTTTTAAACAACATATGAGAAGAGAAAATATACTAAATGTTAGAGAAAGAGAGAGAGAGAGAGAAATATACAAAGTTGTACACGTATATCTAAAGTTATAAACTTTTCATTTCGAGACGTAACTTGATTTTTTCCGCGTGCTTGAAGTCAAGAATCAACAGTTAAGAGAATCCGAGTAGTACAGCTCGATATATAACACGACGTTCGCCTTTAAAAGCACTTTGTTTTCGATATTACTTCGATTTACATTACGCGATCGCGTCGCGGTTTTTTAATATTCCGGCGAAAGAAGCGAAATCCGGGGAGCCACTTTAAGAGAAGGGTACAAAAAAAAAAAAAAGGCATAGCTATGGATGTTCATCGAGTGTGCTGGGTGAGAGAGGGGAGGAGGGAGGTGGCAGATGGGGAGAGAGGAGAAAGTAGACGATTCCTCTGTTGACCCTCGAAACGAGTTTAAACCGAGGGTGAAGCAGGCTTGATTGCTACGTCGATTGTGAGCAGTATAATGAAAATTCTTCTTGCATTATCGGTCCTGGAGAACGATTTAACGATAGACTGAAACTGCACTTTGCCCCGGCTGTTTCTGGTCATTGCTTTTGCAGACTTCGCGGCACGTTCGCAGATTTAGAACGCGGCGAAAGTTCAAAGTTTAAAGTTGAATCGCCACGGACAATACCTAATGGACGTTAATGGCATTCGAAGACTTTTAAAAGGGAAAAAATACCTTGTGTACATGAATGGTAATTAATTATGTTCTCGATTTAACGCTTGTACGTTCGTGAGCTACTCGTATATTAATACCATCGTTAATTTTGTGTTATCGTCAACAAACCTATCGACACAAACGGTCAATTGGACTCTTTACCTATTATTGATAATTTAACGAGTATTAAACGTCTATTAAAAAATTGTCGAATTTTGAAACAACTAATCCAACTGTTCGGTGTGATACACGCGTTCATCCTTCAATATTATCCGCGTTCGAAATACATATATATATAATATGCACACACGCCCGAGGCACACACACACACCGACGAGGAAATCAGCATAAAATCCCGCGAAAATCCCGCGGACGCTGCACAATTCATAGAACGCGGTCGTGCGAGTGGAAGCGCCGTGGAAACACGGAACGAGAAAATTGTGTTTTCGCGAAGTGTCCGCAAAAGGAGTCGCGTCGAAAGAAGTCGTTCGGAGTCTCGCGTATTGTACTTCGCGCGAAGCTCGAAGTATATATACCTATACGTGAAAACGACGGCAGGGAGAGGAAGGCTTTTTCGGCGAAGAAATTCGCCAAAAGTTTCGCGCGCGCTCTCCCACATAGAGATATTTACTTACTGGAATTTCATGTGTGTAGTGTCTCGAGACGCGCGCGCGAGAAAATACGCGAGGAAGAAGACACATTTTCCGATGCAATTTCGTATGTACAACGTATAAATCTATGCGCACGTGTGAGTAGCAGACAAATGAGACGCGAAAGAATTTAATGCCGAGCACCTTAATAATTTTTCTCTCGCGGAAAATTGTATGACATATCGCGCAGCGTGATTTTAACGCCGCTGGGGAGAGGAAGAAGAATAAAGAGGTTGTAATCTTATACACTTTCGCTAATACATCATGCAATCTTTCTTTATCAGAGTGATAAAGAGCGTAAAATATGACGTACACGCTTTCAACGCGCGCTTTCTTTCCTCTCTTTAGGGATTTTATACGTATCTTGTTTAGTTTTAAATCTTACAACTTCACAAATTTTTATAAATTACATATTTATGTTGAATTGTTTTTTTTAAATATATATTTAACTTTGTTTATATATAAATAAAATTACAGAAGATTGTAATGTGTGCATTTAATCGTTGCAGAAGACACAACTCACGCAATTGCATAAAATCGTTTTAGATTAGATTTATCAATTACTACGCAGGCATCGCGACACACAAAAGAGATATTGATAAACCGCATTTTTCATTACTTTTCGTGTTAGTTTTTTCCCGCACGCAATGCGGGCGAGCGGACAACGTTTTTAACGCGGACGGAAAGGGATATGGAGTGAGAGAAGAGACAGAAGAGGGATAAAATTGGAGACTTCGAATATTTCGCCCTTGGGAGCAGTGGCCATTTTACGCGCCATTTCAATCCGTGACGTCGTCATCGAGAACGAGCGCGCGTTTTCCTCCCTTTCGCCTCTCACGTATCCCTTCCCCCTCGACGTGAGCGAGAACTTCATTTGTTTTTTAACCCTTTTTTTCTTTCTTCAACGATTCGTCCCGTTGGAATCGCGCTGAAAATTAAAGCGGCGATTATCGAATTTCCTTTTCCGCGCGCCCGCTCGACTATTTTCTGCCATATCGCGCCGGGTTGATATTAATAAGCCGTGCGTTTTAGACCGGAAGTGTTTGCGCGCGAGAAGTACGAAAATTTTTCGACGGCCGCCGCACAGATGCTCGTTAAAAATCTCGCGCTGACGTTGATATCGCGGAATCGCGTCCGTGCGCGAGATTACGTAGCCGTCAAATAAAAAGTAATACGCGCGAGAGAGATGTGTGTATCGTGCGCGCGCATTTTACTTGATAATTTATTTAAATTTTTCTTACGTGAAAGTCATATTTCGCGCAGGTGAAAGTTATTCTTTTCAAATAAATTCTCTTTCGAATAAAAAACGACGGATTATTCGGCACATATGAGGATACGATATCGTCGCGGATCTTTTGAGCTATTTTCGCGCAACGATTTTATGAAATATGCTTCGGCAGTATAGTTAAGGTACGTGTCCTGTGAAAACGATGAAAGCTCGTCAATATTCTGTAACCCCGATTATCGGTAAATGTCTCGCGCGGCCCATTGACATGCGCCGCATCAACGGACAAAAAAGTGACTGACGTTTCTCGATTGGTAGCTGCGAGCGCAGAAGTAATCTGCACGTTCGGCTTTTGCAGTGGAGTTAATAGCGTTGACGCCGGCGCGGTAACGTTTCGGTTCAGCCCATTAAGCATTTCACGATACATTAACATCAAGCGTTTTGAAGTTAATTATCGCGATATTACCTATTTCCGAAATTTGAAACCGTTGCGGATCAAGTTAACCAGCGTCCCACGAAATTAAAGATCTCATATTCGGAGAAAATAAACTTTCGATCGCGATCGGTTTATAGCAATGTATATAATCGATATTTCGCGTTAACAAAAATTAAATAAAATTTTCCGCGCGAGAAAAACTAAAATATTTTATATTCGAGAACAAATTGCTTGCTGGAATTAAATTTTATGTGACGTTTGTTTCAAGCTAAATGCGAACGCGAAAGAAAATATATATGTGTATATATTATATATATGTATATTAAAAAGAAGCATGTCTCTGCGATAGAGAAAGCTGCAAGCGCAGCAATATCAACTTTCGTTCTCGTAAAACTTCGTAACCGTGACGCTTGACAGCTGTCAATGAGGGTGCGGACGATCGCGGTTTTTCTACTTTCTCCCTCTTTCTCTTTCTTTCTTTCTTTCTTTCTTTCTCTCTCTCTCTCTCGACCGTCACCCCGCTCTCGTTTCAAAGACTGTCAAAGTGTCAAGGATCCGCATTGCAATTCTTCTCTTCCCTACGAGTAGGATAATTAGCAGTTATGTGACACATGGCGCAGATGGTTAATCACAACGGATATTTGATTACCAAATTCTTCGACGATTGAAATTGTTTCGACGAAATATGTTTAATCAACTTGAAAAGAATAGTTAATAATTTTACAAAGAATTATTTATTTTTAATTCTCTTTATAGATATAAATACGTATTTTATATTAAAGATTGTCATATACTTAATATGCTGCTAGTATCCTGCAAAATTATTGCTTTTGTATGAAAAAAAAGATATAATCGAAGAGAAGATACTTGAGATAATACCAAATCGAAGTTGTAAAATAGCGAAAGAATTTGCGAATATAATCTACAGAACATGTGAGCAATTTCGTCTTTGTCTTCTGAGCCTTGTAATTAATTCGCCAAGCATTGGAGAATCCACGATACGTTTGTCTGGCGGTCGGATCGATCGTAACTGACCGATTAGGATGTATCTCCACTGGATACATACACCGTAATTGGTCGTTTCCTGGTTTCTCCTAATGAGAAGAGAAAATCAGTCAGCGTACAACTGAGAGTGTACAAATTGTCAGCGTTGTATCTCAATTCAATGGCATATTGATGGCATATACTATAATCACTTGAAATAATTTGGCTGAATAATAAATTCATTATTGCTTTATTTTTTCTAATTATACTATTTAGATTTTCCATCATAAAATATTCTATTATAAATATTCCAGAATGCAATTTGAAAGTATACTGTATCAAATATTTGATACAGTATAAAATATCTCGAAAAGTCACAAAAATCGATAACATGGTAGCCGCCGAAATCCATTTCAGGGACGGACGGAAGAAGAGAAATGCGATACTCCGTGACTATGTAATGTCGCCAGCTTGGTAGAAAGAGAGTTTTGTAGTTGTTACGTTAGCCTCAAACTTTCTTTTTTTCCGGCGTCCACAGGCCGGAAATAAAAGTGCCGACGAACTCTGTCGATCGGGGATGGTTAATAGTTATTTGCGAGAGTGTTTCGAGCAGATTTTGAATAGTCACGGTGTCGCCGTATGACCACGTTACGGAGACAAAAGGGGTGTGTTTGTCGGCAAATATTTATTTACTAGCGGAATTTGGTGAGAGTTAGCTCTGCGCCATCTCTGTCGAAAAAAAAAAGAGATGTATACATTTTCCTTATATTTTTTCAGTATTTGCCAAATTGCGTGGGAATAAAAAATATAATGCATGTTGTGCCGCTGCCAAAAATTTGGAGAGAAATTGAAATTCGCATTCAACTTTGTTATTTGCCAACAAAAATGTCTAGAAGCATGTACGTGTGAGTGCGTCACAGTTAAATTTATACACTGTTTAAAAACATGGAAAAAACCCTTGTTAATAAATTATTCATCTTTATGCATAAAAGTTACACATTATCGCATATTATGTACTTATAAGTATGTAATGTCTGATTATACTTTTGTTTGTTGTTGTCTATAGATCTGATTATTTATAGAATCGTCTAACGAGATAATTTTAATTATTTGTCTTAAGTATATGGAATTGATTGACACGCTGTATTTTTCGCATGTGTGCGGATATATATATTTCGTTCTCCTCCGAAGTCTTGCTCAGACTTCGCGAAGTTGCAATTGTCCGTAACGATCCGCTAAACGCTTTGAATCGTAAACTCCGATTATACTTATCGTTTCCGGAGTGTCGCGCTATAATTGTCGCGTGTTCGACAAAAAACGAATCGCTGCAGTATTCAGCGAAAATCGATGCGCGACAAATTGTTGGAACACTTCGACAGTTATTCGGTTAGAGTGTTGGGGATACGCAATGTTAAATTTCTCCGGGCATCGAGTGCGTGCTAATTACTCGCCGGGGAGGAGGGGTCAAACGCGATTAATACCCGGCCGTCCATTAAAACCCGTTCGCGCGCAGATCTGTATTTTGAACCGGAGCGATTTTTTATTTCGCCGAACGCGAGTTTTCCCTCGAACTGCAGATTTTTCCCCGTTGCGCCGACAACGAGGACAATAACGAGATTACGTTACGTTCGATTACGTGGCGTTACCTGCGTCGTCTTCCCATCGCGCATGCATCGGATTTTTCCCGCAGGATTTCCAATATTTCGGAATTCGTATCAGATGCGAATTCCGCCAATGTCGCGCGCGAACAAAGCTGGCCTTCGGTGCGGACGCACCGCTTGCTTGTTCACATACGCGGCAATGGGAAAAAAAAAAAATCTATATCATCAGAAACACCGTAATGATTGCGCTCGTTTGGAACACACGCGCACGGTCTTTCACAAACCAATTGCAGAAGAAAGATTTCATTTTTTTTTTCTAGAGTTATATTTCTTTTTCCTTTTTTTCCCATCCACAGATTGGTTCATGTGAAATAAACTGCCTGTATAGAACTTCAGTGTGTAAACGCCGCTTTAGCACACAAAATTATCTCAATAAATTTATTTGATTTAATGTACTGCAGCAAATATTTTATTAAATCAAATTTAAATATTAAATCGGGCTTTGAATCTAGTAACACTATAAATAAGTAACGCAAATCCACATGGAAATGAAGCATTTGTGGACACGCGACAGCTATCAATCGTGGAAAATCGAGAAATGAGTGCGCGTGATCGCGTTAGGTCACGTGCATCTCCGTCTTAATTACGAAAATTTCGATTCTGGTCACATGACAGTCGCCTTACCGGAATAAGGGACGCACGACGCCGGCGTACGTTGTCGCGGACCATTTTCGAGGGTGACTTACAGCCTCGCGGGGGTCGTTACTTCCGCACTGAAAGGGAGAAAGACACGGAGAACGGGCAAAGGGACTGTGCGAGGTAATTTCGCATCCGTGAAAACGCGGCTCCTTAAATTTGCCTGATATACGGACGGTCTCCACGTCGCAGCAGCTCTTTATCGACCTCTGAATGCATCCACCTATTATTATCTGTCAGCTTCTTCGAACGTAAATCAGGATCAAAGAAAACTAATGCTATTTGTTGCACCAACAAATTTCTGTAAAAACGACGTTCGTAACTTTATTTTATTAACAACGATACGCCACTTTTTTAGACCAATGTTTTACCGTAGATATGTATTTAACTGAAATTCAGTAATATAATTATAAAAAAATGTATATTTGTATGGATCTCGTATTTATCAAGTTATGATTTAATATGAACGGATTATCAGGAATTTTCATGCGATTTTACCGGTGGAAAATATCTTTTTCCTCAGAAAATATCCTGCTTACACCATTAATCTTTGGTATGCTGACGTACATCTTTTTCGAGAAATATATTGCGATCTCGCAAGCTTCGTTATCCCGCGCCGCAAAAAGGAATGATAAGCGCAGGAAATGTAATGTCTGAGGCGTGCGTTGACAATGTAACATGTATTGCATATTTGAAAAACTTTCCGTATTTGTACATCCGCCAGCTTCTCTCGATCAATACAAAGTCGTTTATCGTTAAACGACCACAATAAGCAAAACTCAAAATTAACATTTAAATAGCTCTGAATAATTGCAAGGACCAATGCAAATATAATTTAGCGAATTTCAGGTGAACATTAATCGCATTAAAATTAAATCGCATTAAAAAATCGCATATCGATATATATCGCATATCGATATATATCGCACATCGATATATATCGCATATCGATATATCGATTTTGTTTTTTGTTTCTAATTGCCGATTCCAGCAAAATGTTAAAACAACTTTTTTGTATAAACAATTTACGGTTTAAAAATTAAATATAATATAATTATCCGGACTCGGAGTTATAATAAAGTAATATTAAATTACACTTGTATAAGAGAACATATTACATTATTTAAGTAATTGTGTTAAAATGTGTTAGTTTGAGATACTCTTGTGCGTACATGTACAAAAAATACGTTACTATCATTCTTCGTTAAACCTTAGTACGCATAATTGAGACGCGAGTTTCAAGTGTTAATAAATCTAGCTACTTTATCTAAATAATTTTTTTTAAATTTCATTAGGAATTAAAACAAATAAAATTCACACTTTTATTGAAAACTAAGTTTTGTTGTAAAAAGAATTTGTGAAAAAAGATTTTTTCTCCCAATTAGAGAGAGTTTTATATACGATTCATTAGTTTTCCTTTCCCAGACATTGAGCGTTCTTTATTTTCTTATATTTGAACGAAGAAATTTCACGGACTAATTAAGAGTATTATCATCTTCTGCGCCGTAGACAGAGAGACCTGGGACGATCCTTTACAATAAGCGAGATCACTTCCGGCGCCGTGATTTTCCTCATTACTGTGGCAATTATTCTTGTCGCTATTGTCCTTATTATCGTTGTCCAATTGGATACGACACGGACCATTTCGGGGGGGGGGGGGGCCGGATAAGGAGGTCACAGGAAAGTAATGACTCGTCCGCGAGAATAAAGCCCACATAATTTTGCGTTTCTCAAATCCGCGCTCGCTACCGAGAGCCATTTGTTTAACGAAAAATAATGTCGGCGTCAGAAGTAGGTCGTCGCCAACGGGTAACAATTGCGATATTCGAGCCGAAAAGAGCGCCGTTCGTCATTCTTTGTGCCTGGCGCGACAATTCGAGCGAGCTTTCGCGCGACGATGGATTCAAATTCCGCGCTCTTGTTCGACAAGAATTGTTGTCGATTGTTGAGAAACACACACGACGATCTCGTGCTTCTCGCGAAAGTGAATAAAATATAAAATGCAATATCTTTCTTACTTAAACAAGTGTATCACGGAATGTCACGTCAATATTTCCATGAAACTTCTTCTGCAATGGATATCCGACGAATTTCGCGATATTTCAACTAAAAACCTATTTTATACCGATTTGTTTATGAGAGGACAAGAGAATAGAAAAGTTGCTTTTTTGGCGAACAAATAATGGTTGGCAGAAGCCGCGGCGAGAAGAGAGGCTTTCTTACGTGACAGAACTTCTTGCACGATAAATTCCTAATTTCGCTAATCCCCGCACGCGGCGGACTCTGTCACTGTCGTAATAATAATGCATGGCAGTTGTTCTTGTTCATCGCTTACGAGAGTAATGTCGTACACGGCGACTCGTAACACGGTTATTTGTTAACGAAATTATGCCGCGCACGCGTATCGTTTTGTCGACGAACGTGTGCCGTTTTGAGGGGGTGAATTACGATCTCTCGCGCTCGGGATCGTTGTACGCGAACAAAAGCAGGGTGCGGCAACGTTAGACGGAAGGTGGAGGAGGGAGAGAGGGAGGGAGGGAATGGGGTCTCCAGGGGGCAGAGGGGACACGGAAAGTAATGTCCTGTCCGTGAGAATAAAGCCCACTTAATTGCGTGTCGAGCACATAAGAACGTTTCTCAACTTCTCGCCGCTACAGCGATCGTAACTTACGCGGTAAGTAACGCCGCCGTCCGAATCCGCGGAGATCTTAAGTAAGATCGCGTGATCACTGCGAAAACAAGATACAACAATAGCATTTCCATTCGGCAAAAATTACGCGTAATTTTCTCTCCGTGACAGAATCTTGAATAGGGAAGCGTCGTTAGAAACAAGTTTCAAGAGACAAATTGTGAACTACCGGAGGTGCTACTAAACAATTCGAGGTTTGTGTTTCGAGTTGTTATCTCGAAAAACTTGAATGTCTTCAATTTTTATTTTTGTGACATTTTTCAGTAAATTATCTTTCACGATAGATACAGATTTTTATCCATTACCGTCGATGAAAACTAGTTCACCTACTCCGAATGTTGAAACGCGTCCTCAGACATTTAGAAATTATACCGCGACAAAGTAAAACTTGTGTCCGAATGTTGAAATTATTCACTGTTTAATCTCGCACAATGAATTTTGCAAAAAAAACCCTTCGAGAATATAAGAAATATTTCATTTTTTAAGATTGTTATCTTCTCTGTGCGATTATTCACGAAAAAATGAAAAACAAAAAGCAAAAACGCGCGAGATACAATTCGATACAAAACAACGAGAACATCGCGTCGTCATTCGTTCTCTTACCACTCGAAGACGAGAAACTCCGTCGTGACAACGGAGCGTGTAGAGCTGCATACCGTGTTGGTTATGGATTTCAATTTACCCGGATCGACACGCGCGTATCGACACCCATATCGATTTTGTTCACTCGGTCGCTTCTCGCCGAAACCAGCAATATAACCCCGCAAAGCATAAATATAAAATTTCTGGGCATTCCATTTCGCGGTGGTCGAAAAGCTTCCCGCCGCTTTCCGTATTTCGTCTTTTCTCCATTCCATCGCCATTCTCCGCGATGGAAAATCTTTCGTCGTTACTAGATTGACCGAGAGCTCGCTCTCGTGTATCTCTCGATGTAATCCCTCGCGGTCGGAGGAGGAAACTTCGTTAACGCGACGTAACCGCGCTTTTAATTGCCCTGTAAAACTGTGTCGTTCGATATCGAAACCAAAACTTCGGTACAAAAAAAAAAAAAAAAATAACTATTTTTGAAACGAATAAAAGTTTTGAGACGACAGAGAAGCCAATCAGGTGAAACGAAGAAGATAATTCACGTAATGTTCGCGAGACGCGAGCTCCGAGTTATCCCTCCTGCTTTTCTCCACGGCTTTCAGAGAAAGCTGGCGTTCTCTCCCTCGCGAAGGTGCTCCATCATGGTGGGCGACTAGTGCGAACTGTGATTACGGGTTTCGAGTCTCTCCCGCGGATTTTACGACCCTAGCGCGACTCGCGAGATTCCCATCCCCTTGCGCGAAGGTTCCCCGCGTTTTTCGCGCGACCTTCTGGAGTCCTTCTCCCACGGCGTTCTCACCCTTGTTCCGCCTCATCGCCTATTCGAGCCCGAGAGTCGGGAAACGCGGAGAAAACGTGCGGCATACGAACTGCGTGGAAATAAATAAATGCCCGTCGGGGGGTGGCCGCCGACGGTAAAACGGCGCTCTCGGGGAGAGATGAATGTGCGAGAGGGTGGTTGACGAATTTCAGGACCTGTGGTTCGAACCCCCTCGCGTCGTATCGATCCCCATTTCGTCCCGAACGCACCTGTACCCTACTCGTCCTTGAGTGCTCGATGATTTTTTTTTCACCACACGTAATCAGTTTCTCTCCCTTAACCCTCCAATTATGTTGTTTGCTCTGAATGATGCAAAATAAACAGCAAATATACGTGGTGGTCTCAGCTAACCCCTCAGCTAAGACCGACATATTCACGTTGCTGTACACGTTTCGAAAGTCTTTTTTTTACGAATATATTTTTTCATATTTTTTAATATGAATATATAAATATTTACACGTGCAAAACAAATTGCAAAATGCAATTCAAAAAAACGTTGTAATAATTACATAAAACAAAATAAAGAAATTGCGCATAATTAATTGTGTTATTGTCTAAACAAATTAATAACAATTACTTTTTTTCCTATTGAAGATATAATTTATTAATTCTATGTGCAAAATAACAGTTCGCGAAAGAACTGTTTTTTTTTTGTGTACTCTTGCGTGTACTCGACTTCTACGTCTATTTTTACACGAAATCCTTTTCAAATTGAACAGAGGGGAGATGCGGTCTCTTTGTTCCATTTGCGGGGAACAAAAAGTAAACGTGCTATGTTTGTGCAAACCATAATGGAGGCCCGGTAAGCTCAACATGTCAGCGTGCGTGTGAAAGCGAGAAAAAGGATTTCTTAAAAAGGCTGTCTCAACATTCCGAGCACGGAGAACTCATTCGCGCCTTGTTATTACAAACACCCAGCCAAAATTTGCGTTAGCAAAGCCAGAGCTACGTTCTTGGAGAAAGGATCGTTATTTACCTCCTTTCTCCTACCACTCGCCGGTAGTCGGTAAACCATTTAACCAACATTTAACCATCTACCCTCTCTGAAAACCTAGAAAAAAAAACCTCTCTCTCCAATTAGACGAATCAACAGTCGTGAGTCAACTTCGGGAAACGATAACAGTCCGCGCGGCGCGCGGACTTTTGCTTAAATTCTCTTTGTTACCCCCGCCGCGAAATCCTTGCAAAAATATTTCTTCGCAATTGAATTACTTTCGCGTGCCCGTCAAGTCTCGGGCGCGCTTATCCCGGCTCTCTCTCTTAACCACGTCTTGCCGATGTCTAATTAAGCGCGTTAAACGACGTCACGGTTATTCGATACGTCTCTCGGAGCGAGATATTTAATTTCCGTCGCGTTTGTATATTCCTTCGTTTTGAAAAAAAAAATAAAAAAAACACTACGCGCTACAGCTGCGGCTTCGAAAATTGTGCATTGCACAAAACGCATTGTTAATGTGATGCGTTATTAGATATAAAGCGTTGTTAGATAAACGCGAGTGATATAAACGCGCGAAATTTATGCCGCTTGATTATTGCGTAGGGTAAATCAAAATTATGAGACTATTAGTTCTAGCAGTTCGGCTAATGCCGCGCTATGCATAAAGGTAGTTTCTGGCAGTTATATCTGATAGGATATTAACGAAGAATACCTCTACAAGCGAAATCGGCGGTGCCGCATAACAAAGTTAAGCCATTAAATTAATCTCTCGGCGTAAATTACTTCAGACACGTATGTACACGCGGAATGACAATTTCGAATCGAGGCGAGATGAGAAGACACCGAAGCGTTATTGCGAGGGACGGTGCTTGGTGTGTTAGATTAACGGTGATTCAATCATTATACGTTAGCGACTTCATTAAAGTTCCATCAAACGTTATCTCGATTCGTGAGAAAACGTTCTCGTTAGTGGAACACCGGTTAAAGTGTATCAAATGATAATCACATTCGACTCTCTCTCTCTCTCGCGCGCGCACGTGTTTAAATTTGCACAACTGATCAATAAAGATACTATAACTTGTTAAACACGACGAATTATTGAACACATAACATGCGGAAGCTTGTAAGCATATGTTATATCGAATATACGTATCGAGCTATATCTCTATATCGCGAATTGGAAATGTTCGTTTGAAAATAGCACGTTTCATTCAGGAGAAACAATATCGTAGTTATGGCAGTACATAGCCTCTGTATACGTGTGTATATATATATATATATATATTGTACGGGAAAGAAAAGCGGAGATACATCCATCATTCCTGTTTCGTAATTTTCACCTCATGTTTGGACCAAACATCGTTTTGTATCGCGCGCGTCCCCGCTCGTTTCTCGAAAATGGATTTCTATTTCGCCCCGTCGGGTTCAAAAATACATCCCGTCGTTCTCCTCGTTCACCCCTCTCCCCCCCTCTCGTCTCGTCTCGTTCTCTCTTCTCGTTTTCAGTAGGTAGGTGGACCTACGCACGGGGGAAACGAACGAGGCACCGGGGACTCCTCCGGATTTCGATTATCGCCGATAACTCGGCTGGATGTATCCCTTCCATACTAGCAGTAGTTTCCGGAAATTCGCCTCGCCCTCGGGATTATCCCGCCCTGGGAATTCCCATCTCGCCATCGACGGTGTGTTCCCTCCGACTTCTCTGTTTCTCCTTTTCCCTCTGCTCCGTTCTCTCTCTCTCTCTCTCTCTCTCTCTCTCTCTCTCTTTCTCTTTCTCTCTTTTGCTCACATGTCGAATTTCCCTTCTCTATCTTTACTCTTACCCTTGTGTCTTCGACTCGCGTTCGATTTGTCCCGAATTACTTCATTGGGTATATTACGTCTCTTCGTATTTTCCTCGCGACGTGTAAGGTGCAAATGGACGTGACGTAAATCTCGTTAAAAAACAGAATAAAAGAGGATAAAAGCTTAAGTGGGATTTCTAGGAATGAGCGGTCTCTTACAATTACGTACGCGATTGATTTACTTATCTCGCGATTGAAATTGTTTAGAGTTTTGCAACGAATTAAATCCCCGAATTGTTTTTCATTCATGATTTTGTTGCTCGCGACGCGGATAAACCTTGGTCTAATCTTGATCTATTTCTTGTCGTTTCAGAATGCTCGTTTCCAGCGAGGTGGGAAGGCACGTGGTTCCAAAGTGGCGTGAGGCAATCAATAGTAATACTCAAGAACGAGTTATCCACCAAGGGCAAGTGTCTGCACAACGAAGGCGACAAGTTTCTCCTTGTAGATCAGTAAGTGATCGAACGCTATTTATCTTCTCCATTTCAGAACACGCAAATCTATTTTCAAGAAATTGGCACGCAACTAAAGCTCTCATAACAAGTGTTTTGTTATTCTATCGCAAATAAAGTAATACAAATTGCACTTAAAACAAAAAAAATGATGTAAAATAAATTGTTTATATTCGTTTTAATTAAACATCTTACAGATCTACTAGATTTTTTTCTCATTCTCGTATCAATCGCATCGTAATAATAAATAAATAAATATAAGTGGAAAATGATAGAAAACTATAGATTGTTTACTTTTGGTTTTAAAGGATAACAAAAAAAAAATGAATAGATTGTTTTGCTCTCGACAAAAACTTAGTTTTTCATTTTCAAAATTAATCGTATCGTAATAAATAAGTAATACAGCAGTAGAAGTTCAATACCTTTCCAATTGGATATTGGTTTCTTTAGTGTACATCGTAACGAAGTAAAAAAAAAGCTGTCCATATTGTATCTATTGGTATTTATTTTAATCTCTTTGTGCACCGCGCAAGCAATTGTAGCGAGACAATTTTTTTTACTCTGAAAATTTCTATGGAGCTATATATATACATGTATATATGTGTGTATATACTATATATACATACATAGAATTCAGATAACATGCACGGTACATGTATCCAACCGATCAAAGCCTTAGTTACTAAAGCTAATATAGCGAAATCGGTCGACCGAATACCCTGAATATTCTCTTTTTATCTCGAGCGGTTTATTCAATTCCGCAGAATTGGCGATATCGTTTTAAAAACGTATGGCAACGTAACGTAACTGTACACATTTCAAAACTGTTCTGATTTTTTTTTTTTTTTTGTAACAGAAGAATTTTGGTCGTTTTCAAGAAAAAAATAATTTCAAAAAATCAGTCGCCAGCCAATTTCTTGTTCAGTTTCTCTTCACGTCCTCTTATTTCCTTGTTCTGAGAAACATCAGGTGTACGGTATTTGAATTCCGTTGGTTTTATTTTCACTGATTAAGAACGTATTATTCAAATCGTGCAGTTTCGTCTGTTCAGCTTCAACGCGGTAGATAGAGAAGAAGCAACAGTAGAGTCTTACGTTTTCCAACATCGCGAATTGATGCTGATTTTTTTTTTATCGCTTTTTTTGTTTCAGGAAATCATGCTATCGCTGTGTCGTCATCCACGAGAAGCACTCCAACGTTCTCCAGTACAAAGAGAGTAAGTACCAAAAAAAAAAAAAAAAAAAAAAAAAACAAGAAAATATGCACCGTAGAGTGGCTCGTCGTTACTACGCCGGATCGATAACGATTTGCCGGTAGCTTTCCGCTCGTTCATTAGAATGCCGATCGTTAATTAAAAGCCGCGCGATGAGACGGCGGGAGAAGAAAGACATAATGCCGTAGCGAAGCGTCTGGAAATTATTCCTGGACGTAACGATTTTCTCCGTGCGAACGCAACGAGCGCTCGACGTCAGAGTAGTTGCAGTTACGAAAACGGATTTGCTAATTCCGTCCCGCGACTGCCAATCTCGTTTACCGTGTAAAGAAGATCGGGAACACCGTCTCTTCCTGCCCTCCTCGTCTCCGACGTTCTGTGGATATCCTATCTGCCTCGTTAATGCGCTCATCCGAGCGACGAGCGAACTCGTCGAAACACGATAATAATTTCTAACGAAACGCGCTAGTTCGCACTTCGCATATTCGCGGATTAAAAGTACGGCACGTCCGCTTTCGGTTAGTAACGTTACTGCAAAATCCCGGCGCAGACTCTCTTTCTCTCTCTCTCTCTCGGGAGGACGTTAAATATATATTAGTTATTAAATAATTCAGATAGATTTAGTAACGCGTGTAGAAAGAATTATAATATAACGAAATAAAATGTAATATACTTTTTTTTTGAAGTTTTCCAACAATCGCAATTAAGTTGAGAAAAAAATTTAATAAAAATTTAATACGATCTGTATTAAACATCTGCTTGCACGTAAAATCGACATTATATGTCGGTTTTTCGTTACGGACGAACATCAAGAGTGCGATGTCACGAATTGTAATCGCTCGTATTATAGAAATCGTAGTTGAGCAGTTCCGATGTGCGCAACTATATTCTGAACGATCTCTTTGGAAGGGATACTTTTGCAGTTTTATCGAGTATCGAGAGTACGGCGATTCGAAGCATCAAGAAACTAGTATAGCCCGAAGTTTCGTTCACTGAACGCAATAGGGAGCGATACTAGTGGCGTCCACGTCCGGACTCGTAGCTCGGACGTGGAAAGAAAAAAGCGTGGGTCAACATGTACGAGCAGAAAAAAGCGCGACAGCGTCCGCGCGCTGGATCCGCCTCCTACGTCTCGCGTCGGCATTTTTCGACGATTTGTCAAAGTCCCTCGTTTTTCTTCTCTCTTCTCTTCGTTTTATCGGGCTTTAATCTGCATAGTGTCACGCCGCGGGCACCGTTGCTCGCAGACTGCCTTCGGTGAGCACAGTTTGTCGCCGGGAAAAATGGGGGAACACTCCTCTCTCTCTCTTTCTCACACACACTCACACATACACACATCTATTTCGGCACAAATCCAAGCATCTCGGTTGCGAGAAACGTCAAAGCGTGGACGAGTGAAATGTCGAAGCAAACGCAATATTTCCACAAAGGACATATACTTTATTAAAGAAACGTGAGATTTACTGAGAAACCCGGAAGTCTCCATGTTCATTGTATATTCAACTAAGTATTGGGGTCAATACGAGGCAATATGTACATGCAAATATATATTTTTTTAAAACTTGTACTTTTATATGCAATACACATGAAGATTCGAATTAAATTGAATTCGGAAATTCATTGTACGTCATGTCTCAATTAGTCTGTTGAATAACATGTGCTATAAATCTGCACAAACATCAAAACACGACATTTAAATTTATTATTTTAATAAAAATCTCATAAAGCAGATAACGTGAGAGATACATATGTGTACCTTCATAAGCTTTCTTGCAATTCTGAACAACGCTTATACATCAGTAAACACAGTCGTTAGAATTATTTGAATTATGAAAGAAGCTTTAAACGAAAGAAAGAGAGAGAGAGAAAGAGCTCGTCGCCAATAAAGAGGCAGACCGAAGACAAAAGTCTTTTGCTCGTTTTTTCACTGGCCGCGGGGTAACACCTGCGTGCAGAAAAGTTAAGTCTCTTCGCGGTAGACGCCGGCAGTTTTCTGCGTGGCACGGGAGGGGAGGAAAGAAATCGAGGGAAATATCCTCGGTTAAACTTCCACCGCGCCGGCTATGAACTTGCTACTCAGGAAGATTCGTCATCGTCCAACTCGACCTTCTTCTTTTCCTCTCTTCCGCCGACGGCCATCGCCGCCGACTTTCCCTTCCCCGCGTGCGTCGCGTCGCCGCGACGATATAAGAACTTTTCGTTATCCGGCAAAATTTTTATTAACGTCGTGATTCCCCGCGGGAGAGTCTCGTAAAAAGAGATGTAACTGCGATTATCGTCGGGTTCGTTCGAAAAATGATACGCGCCGTAGCGGAAGATTTGCTGCCGCGGAACTTTTTCGTGGGCGAAGCGAACCGAGTAATAGGACGGCTTGTAGAGGCTTTCATTCACTTTGCGCCGTACGAGTGATACGTTATCATCAGCGATACGAAATCCGATAACGGTAATATTGCGCTCGGGGAAAATTGAAGTTTCCGCGACGTTATAAGACTTCTAATCGGTCTTCCCCGCGAGTGATTGTAACAATATCATAATTGTCAATACTGCCTTTACATAAATCCCGTAATTTTATCAAGCACGTGATATGAAGTTCGCTATAAGTTTATAAAGATGTGCATTATGTTTTTCGAAATAAGATTACTTTTTTTAAATGGAATTATTTAAAAGCCGCTGTTCTAAAATAATTGGATTTTACGCGAAATAATTTTTTACTCATTTAAAATAGAGAAGAAAAATTAAAAAATTAAATATATTTAACTAAATACCTACAGTTAACGTTGTATTTACCGTTCGTAAGTTAATTTTCCCGGTCTTTTTGTCATATATTTATTAATCATGTTCCTATAATATTCAATACTAATACGTGATGTCGCACATTTTCGAGTAACGAATATGTTTCGGGAAAATTTGGCTCGCGAATTTAATAAAATGATATTATAACGACAAAAATTTATTATTATTATTATTATTATAAAGTGGGTTTGATAACTGGAGCGTATATTTAATCTTAATTAAATTTTTTTTGCAGCTTATTGTCACACTAGGAATTCTTTGGCGTCTCTGTGCTCGTTTATTACGGGGGATGCGTTGTTGTACTCCATGTTCCGCGAAGAGGCACCTCCCGTAGCGTGTCCCTTTCGCGGACCGATGACTTTTTCATACAACCGTGGCCACGGTACGTGTTCTAATCCACCGAGCAATGTCGACACTTGCACAGACGACAGTAGACTTCTGTTCAAGTACCAGGCTTGTCCGGACATACCGGCTTCGGAAAGCGCAGGTAAGACGTTCTTCTTCTTTTCGCAAAAGAAACTTCTTCTTTTATTCCGTAAAAAAAAAATCTATTTATGTGTGAAAAAAAGCGCCAGAAATTTAAATCGTAATTGTTTGAAACAATTTACGGAAAACAATTGACACGTTTTTAATTCAAAATGTGATTTTCTCAAGATCTCAATAATGTGCGCATACACATTTTGCGCTTGTTATTATCAATAATTTTGTTAAACTTCTCGCGAATTACAAACTACGGTAACTAAATTCGCTGTATTTAATTTATAAGCCGCTTTACAACTCGACCAGCATATTTCTTCGAGAGAAATGTTTTGTTATAATATTACCAATTATATGTATAAATATAGATATGCAATGCGTATTTCTATTAAATAAATTATTAACATACCGTTTCATATTTTCACATTCTTTAGTTCTTTACCTCATCGTATGTGTAAAAAGTATTTTATATAATTTATTATAATAAAATTAAAATCAATACTTCGTTGTGAAATTTTTTATCTATTTATAGCAAATATTCATATTGTTCGAATCAAGTTGAATTTTTTGTTCATCGATGAAATTAGACGTAATTCATGCGCGCGCAAGAGAGACAGCCATTGCGACAGTGATTAACCGAACTCTTTGTCAAAGATCGATGCACCGTTTAATTGTTACAATTTAACTTGAGTAGTACAGCTTATTAGGGTGATTGGCATTTCATGTTAACAGTCACTCGAGCGACTCTGCGCGCTAGGCCACTCGCCATCATCGGGGTTTGTATATCTTGCGCGCTTCAATTAAACACTCGTTACTTGATGGATTCGCATTTAATAACGCGGTGCAGCGAGATTAAATTTGTACTCAATACCGGGCTTTATGTGCCTACTTTTGACCGATGTGTGTATTCAATTTAATATATTGCGGTTTAATCGATGTCGTCGCGATAATCCGTTTCAAAGCTAGGAATAGCGTTGCCAATTATACCAGTTAGTTACATTGCAAAATGTGTGGGCAGCGTCTAAATATTCATCAGGCCGAACATCGATTTCGGTCCGCTATTAAGGCTACCAGATGATAAAGGAGGAGAAGAAGGGTGAAGGAAGGTGATAGAATAGAATATTCATTTCGCGAATATCCTTTCAGGTTTAATAATTTACATGGAAAAACTAGTCGTAGAAGTAGTATTTTTGCGCTCGCATTGCACAAATATTCAAATTGCCTCGGAGTTTGACGAATTAAAGTCAGCATTTATCGATAACATCGCCATGCGATACTTCACAAAGTGATTTGCACTTGTCATGCATCAAAGAAGACTCAACGCAACGATGTGTGTATCATTTTTGTTTTGTCATATCCCGCCGCTACTGTTTCAGCTTGGTTTTATCACAAAAAATCGCACAATATCAAATATTTTGCATTAAAAAAAAATTATTAAATTTTTTTTCTGTCTCTCTCTCTCTCTTTTTTCTAAAAAGAACCGTTTTCATCGCTCAATCGAGAAAAATATCGACAATTTTGTTATTTTCTATTTTCTTGTTCAATTAAACGTCTCCCAGAATATTCAATGCTGCAATTTTCGGCGGCCGATCGATTTTATCGTAACCTCGCAATATCTCGCATATTCGCGATATTACACGAGGGATTAAAAAGAAAATGTATAGATAGACGTCATGTAAATACAGCGGAACAATGTGAATGGAGAAAACCGAGAGACTAGCGTGTGCGGCTTTATACCTGCATTTTCTTCTTCTATTTTTCTCGTCGCGTGTGATCGGATTTACTTTCGATGCGCTTTGGTATACCCGCGCGCGTTTCAAACACCCAGCAAAATGGAAACGATTTCGGGCTCGAAATCTAACCGACGAATCGTACCTTTAACGAGCACTTTGCTGAAAGAGAAGGGGACAGGGAAAAAGCGGTTGCGATTCGGTCAGGCGACAGATTTTTTTTTTTTTTTTGTTTGGAATTAAATCGACGCACGCGGGTATTATACGATCCTTTCATTCTGAATCCCGACATTTGCGCGAAAAGGGACATCGTCAACGCCTTTCGTTTTCCCGCCTTCGTGCAACCTGTTGAGAAACCGATTTACTGACAAGAGCACGATGTATCGCTCTCTCGGTCGGCGAATAGATCACCACAGAATGGATCAATTTTTCATGTTTAGAAATTTCCCGTAATTCGGTGTAACGATTTAAACGTTTCGCATAGAAAATCAGTTTTATCACACACGGCCGATGTTTTCCGAATTTCATGACACGTAATATTTCAACCAACACGCGTTACCTCTTCACAATTAAATCGATTTGATCTGAATTTGAAACGCGCCCACGCCGACTGTTCAAAATTTGTATCGCGATCCTGAAACGCATTGTTATTGGCAGCAATTGTTCTGTTTTCTGTTTTGAAAAATCACTGTACAGTGCCTTTTTTTAAATATAAACGCCTATAAGTAATATGTATTTATAATTAATCAAACGCGATTATTGATTCTTTTTCCAACGGGTTTGCTTTGCGAGCGTGTTAAGACATTTGTGTTAAAAAAAGCGAGAAATCAGGTTTTCGCAGAATATTTTAAAAGACGGGATATGCGGAGGGAAATGATGAGGAACAAGAGCGCACAGAAAGAGAAAGAGAGAGAAAGAAAGAAAAAGAGAGAGAGAGAGAGAGAGAGAGAAGTATCTGAAGGTCTAGAAATAGAAGGTTTTTTCTCCAAGCTGCACCTCTCAAATTACTCGAAGATCAAAAAACCGACTCCACAGCGGTCGAGCGAGGAGATAAAAAGGCGAGGAGGCGCCGACCGCGACGGCGGCGGTGAAAGAGCGAGTCGCGAGAAAGGGTCTCAGTCGTCCGGAAAAAAAAGGGGAAAAGCAGACTTTCTCGCGCGCCGCGAGATGTGATTTAGATACGCGCCCCCCGAGATCCCGTCGTCGTTGCCTCTATTCGGGCTCTAGAGCCCGGAAGGGACTAGAGGATGAAGAGAAAAGAAGCAGAAAGAGAAGAAAGAGCGCGAGGCCGAAATGGCGAAGCGAACTTGCGGCGGTTTGAACGATAGCATCTCTCGCTCTTCGCGCGGCCTTCGAGCCCGCACAGTCCGGCTTCGAACCGATAATTGTCGGTCCCGTCGGTCGCGTCGCCGAGAAAGCCGAAGGGATCTCGAGCGGCGACAGCCTGAAGAGAATCCCGGTATCGTTTTTCACGCGGAAATCTCCCTCTTTCTCTCACTCTTTCTTTCTCAGAAAGCGTTCGCTGCTGCCGTCGATCGCTTGTTCGCTCGCTCGCGAGCTTTCCTCGCTTCTTCTTCTTCTCTCCGGGCTTCATTCGTCTTCCTCCGACCGTTCCTTTCCCGTCCGTCGCTGAATGCCCAGGTTTTCCCAATGGCGCTTTAAGAAGCGCTCGGGGAAGCGTCTTTACGACGCCCGGCGTCGCCAACGACGCGCCGCCGAACGCTCGCGTTCGAAACATTTTTGCGGCAAATAACGCCGGGCATCCAGCGATATCTTCAAACACACCAAATGCCCCCGGATCTATCGGATGTCTTTCAACCACCGATCCTTTGACGAATTTTAGGTCAGCGTTTTCTTTACGGGAATTTGTATGCCGAAATAGTTTTCCACGTTGCGTACAAAGTGAAAATTCCCGGAAAAAAGCGCTCTTGTTTACACATGTATCGAAAAGATGATATTGATATTACGCTTTGACGCTCTGTGACACGATGTATTAAAACAAAAAAATACATTATTTTTAATTTTCGCTAATTCTGCCGGTTATTTAAAAACACCGACTTTCACGGTGTCCTTGCAATGTTGTTCCGACGCCATGTTGTGCTTCGAAATTTCGCGAATTTACAGTTGCGTTTCGCGTCGTTACGCAAGTGAAATAATTAATTATGGACCGAAACGTTTACAATCTCAGTAACAAAATAAATACGTCGACATAATGGCGTGAGATATACGGCAAAAGCACCGAAGAATTACGATCGATTCAGTGGTGTTCTTGCAATGTTGTTCCCTTGCCGTCGGACGGAGAAACGCGTAGGTCGTGTTTATCCGATTAATCCGCCGTTATTGATCGGGATTTCGATCCACATACGATATAAAATACATCATCGTGTTCTTGATAAGTTCACGGAAGTGGTTTAAGTGATTATTTTTGCGTATTGTGCTTGTCGTTCGCGGTCCGTCGGTCAAAGTGTCGCCGTTTCTATTGACGCTATGTTATGCTTCGCGACTCTATAGTTACGCGAGTGAAATAATTAATTATGGACTGTTACGTTTACAATCTCGGTAACAAAATAAATACGTCAAAATAATGCCGTGAAATATTCGGCGAAAGCACCGAAGAATTACGATCGACCGCGATTCAGTGGTGTTCTTGCAATGGTGGTTTCTTTGCGATGTTCGTTGCCGTCACGGACGAAGCAACGCGTAGGTAAGTACGTCGTGTTTATTCGATCAATTCATTTGTTTGATATAAAGTACGCCATCGTAATCTTGCGGAAAATTCGCAGAAGTGTATTAAGTAATCATTTTTGTGTACATGTTTCTCGTTCGAATCGTGTCAGTTGGTTAATGATGCCGTTTCTGTTGACATTATTTTGTGCAATTCGAGTATTTGATGATGCCGGAAAATTTTTGAATCTCTCTTTTTCTCTTACAGTTTTTCAAAATCTAACGTTTCTTTTATCAAAGAAAAGAAACACAGAATCTGTTCTGATCTAGCTCAAAAAAGATATTTTCTTTGAAAAAGTGCATTTTTCGTAATTTATTTTTTAACAAATGTTTCAATAGATAATGTTTCTTCCTGCATTCGAATATTTTTCCTATAAGAGATCTCGAATAGCACATGTGTAATAAATAGATACGCAAGCTTTCTTTAATTTTGTTAAAAACGCGTCTCTTTTCTGGAGATATTTTGATACGCGGCTATATACGAAATTTTCTTGTTTTACACTTTACAGCGCAAACAGAATTATAGAATATAATAAAGCGAAAACATCAAAGCAAGCAATGAACCGTAAGCATCAGCAGCATTCAGCCAGCATTCGGAACTTCTGCCTGTTTTTAATCTCTTTCATGCGTTTCTGCTTTCATCAGTTTAAATGTGAATGCATTTCAAAAGCTTGAAATCCTTCCTATTAGTTTTCGCTCGTAGTTATATTTCATACGCCACCTGAAATAACTTTGATCGAACTGAAATTATATATGAAAATCATTGAAAACCAACTAATTCGCGTGAAACCGAATATGCGTGATTATTCGTTGAATAAAAATTTGCAATATCTTAAAAAAAATTTACAATATCTTAAATTAAAGCTAAAGAGGAAAAACCTATACGATTTGATATTTCTCTAAAGAAGTTTTTTATACAGTGTATGTGTAATAAATACGCTATTACACACACTATAAATTACTAATGTTGTGTAGCGGCGGGAAGTTACGATTTATCTACGGTGATTGTTCGGCTCTCTCTCATGGGAAATGCGATGTATCATTCACTTTTCCGTCAATTACGGATCGCCAGATACGTTTTCATTAAAATTGCACGCGGCGAATAAAAATCCGGTAGCGAAGTGAAAATGGATATCGAAGTATGGCCGGCGGGCGGACGGATGGTCAGTAATCGCGGTAGCCGTTTTTCACGTGGAAATCATGGCGGTGGCTCGTCTACAATCGTTCGGAGGACGCCAACCATACGAACGTTTTCTCGCCTCTCTCGTCTCGTTTGCCCGCTTTTTCTCGTCCGTTTGCATTGGCTCGTTTCTTCAATGGCGTTTCCAGGAGTGCGCTATCGAAATCCTCTTTACGAGGCGGCGCTTCTAGCCTCCTACGAATGGCAGATAATGGGCGCACCGAAAGAGTTGCTTCAACGACCCGCCGCAGAATCGAGCATTAAACTTTAGCTCCGGGGTATCGCATACCCCCCCCACAGCGTCAAGCTGGAACATCGCCATTTCTGTGATTCGAAAGTGTATAAGAAAAATAATGCAAGACATTAGAGACAAGAATTTGTCCGTGATTTATCGTGTAGATTATCTCTATCGCGCGACCCCATCAGTGATTATGCTATTGTTGCAGAGGCAATTAATCCTCCGAATAAAGCAAACAGAAAAAGATACTGCGAGCGAAAGCCAGTAATAATAATCGCACTCGATTTTTCACCGATTGTATACAGACTTGTTACAAAAATCTCGCAGTACCCGTACATTAAAATGTAACATCTTAAAGATTTTATTCGACAGAGTTGCTTTTAAACTGGCAGAACTGTTAAGTGAACGTCATTAAGAGTTTTCCTTTCCAATTCTTTGTCTGACGAATGGTTTTGCCGCTCGGCGAGTCGCTCTCGCAGAATAAAACTTTGAGATGTATATCAAGCTAAAGCTACAGCCGCGCGCGCGCGCCCGGCCCGCTGAAAGCGAGTCTAGCGTGTAAAACGGCTGAAACTTCGAAAGCACGTTTAGCGCTCGGAGCGTCAAACTCAAATTCATTTAATTTTGTTGCTCCAGACAGTTTAAACATAGGAGCGCGCGCCAGTGTCAGGCCGCAACCGTGCTTCACCATTATCTTGTAACACACTTCGAAACGCTAAATGCGCTTTCGAAGTTTCAAATGCTTTACACGCTAGACTCGCTTTCTGCGCTTCGTGCGCTTTAAGAGCTGCAGCACACGATGTGCAGATTTAAACGCTCTTAACGCCGCCGTCAAGCGCCGTTGACAATTTGCTAGTTTCGCACGCGCAAAGACCCCCGCCAATATCGCGCTCTGCGTCCTCGGATGAGATTAGGAGACTCTTGACCATTTAGACGCTTAACGAAGAAACGGGTAGGAAATTCTTAGACTAGGAGCATATACGTATGCGAACATGTATAGGACGCGAGAACAATCTAAGGGAACAATTTAAAAGGAGAGAGAAATTTCGAGTTAAAGAATTTAACTGTAAGAACTTTTACTTTTGACGTGTGAGAATATTCACATCTAATAAGCCGCTGGTCGAAATTTCCGAGTGAGCGATTCTCGTCTCCGCTCTCGCGTTTGCTCGTAATTATTATGTTCAGCCTCGTGGTTTCTTCTACGTGTTTCAGTGGAGGAGCTGGAATGTCTGGCCACCTGGAAGGAGGGTAGCAGCCGCTACTTGGTCGGCCGTCTGCATCACGGCCACGCATCCAGCAACGAGGATCGATACCGATGCTTCGTTTACGAGAAGGCGAACCAGCCGGTGCAGAGCAATCTAAACAGGGCCGCCATAGGCATAGGTGTCATTGATCACGAAGTCACCGTGCCAGGTGGACCGGTTTCCGAAGGTACAGCCGAGATGTATCAGGTGGCTCAGAGCGGCGACGCTACGTGTAACGGCCTGTTCACTCCCACAGAAGGTTCGCGAACAATGATGCTGAAGAAAGGTGAGTGAACCATTTCTGCAGCTCTTTCTCGCGTCCCGAAAATGTTTATAACAATCATCGCAAGATTACTCTTTGGATTTCAAAGTTAAATGCACTCGATATTTTCTATTTTTATTTAAGCTCTGAATTGGCGAAATCAGTTTCCAAAGTTATTTTTGTTTTTTTTCTCGGACAGATATTTTGAAAAAAATAAGAATAGCATACATTTGTCAGTGCTACTTACATCGGCAAAAGGTCGACTGTGATTTCACTTTTTACTTAAGTTAATCCATTTAAAAAAAGAATAATTGCGTGTGTGTGAAAGCAACTTAATCGTCGAATAATCACGGCTGCGCGTTGCAATGAAGATTTTTTTGGGAGATGTTGGCACAATAGATATTTAGTGAGCGAAAAAGTTGCGGCAGTTAAAAAATGTTTAATTATCATGAGATATCGTATGATAATAAATCGTATCAGCGAAGAATCGTATTTCCCGTCTAGTTGCGCGATTCATCATCGTTAAAATTTTTCCAATTTTGTTACCGCTCTCTCGTAGATTTTAATTATTACAGTGTAAATACGTGCTTGACGAGGATTCCCATCGGGACACGGACGTTTCAATTTATCGTTATTTTCTAGCTGGCCGGATTTTCGAAATTTTTTACGACTCTCTCTCTCTGTCTCTCTCTCTCTCTCTCTCTCTCTCTCTCTCTCTCTCTCTCTCTCTCTCTCTCTCTCGCGAGCATTGTAGTCGCGGACGATGTTCTTCCAACGTTGTGTTTACATAACGATCGCACGCTCCTCCTCCCCGCGCGTGCAACATCTTAAGTGCAATGCCTCCGCGGCACTCAACAATATTAAATTATAACTTGCAAAATGCGAGCCGGAACGCCTCATGCCGTCATGTTTCGCGGTAATGTAAATGTATACTTTAAAGAATTGCTAATCAACGTACGGGTTTTTCATTCCATGAATAAGAAGAGCGTGTTTGCGCGACGTCTGGCAGAGGGCGAAGGGCGGTGCGCGTCCTCTCTCCTTCCTCTCCGTCCTACCGGTCCGTCCTCGCGCGCCGCGTGCGCATTTCCGTCTTACTCGCTTTTCATCTCGCAGCCTGCAATCCCATTTCGCTCCGTTAATGGATTCATATATAATTACCGGGGCTTCACGCTCGCGCATTACGCTTGATAAATATCATCGCGAAAGGAAAGATATGAAATTCTCGGGCGATAAAGCCGAGGGACGCTTCAGCCGCGGAGAGCCCCGTCGATCGAGCCCGCTCGCTCTGGCTATTCCCTTCCCTTTTTCTCCTCTCCCCCGTTGCCATTTGACCGTGCCGTTTTTCTCTGTCTCGATTTCCAGAACGCGGAATTTCCGTGTTCGCGCCCGGAGGATAAATAACGTCGGATTAAACAAGATCTCTCTCTCTCTCTCTCGTAATGCAACCCCCTTTCTCCTCTCCAAAACCGGCGTTCCGAAAGCTTTTTGATCCGAAACGTACACAGGGATATTTCACAGTCGTAAAATGTAACCCGTGTTTTCTTAATTTTCGCCGTTACACATTTGGACGGTAGGCTGCGCGATACACTCGACGCGTAATGAATTGCTGGCGCGATGCTATCGCGATATTCCCGCGAAATTATCGAACGCGGACCAACGTGGGCCGATGATAAACAGAGGTCGGACGTTACCGTCGCCGCTTCTATCTGAGGGATGATCGCTAAAATCGAACGTCCGCACGCGCCGTTACACACGATCAAACAGCGCTACACACACACACACACACACACGTAGTAGCTTTCTGTCCTGTGAGTGTCATCAGCAAAACATTTTGGAAAATTCCATATCCCGTCACGTGTAGATAACGTTATTTAACAAATGGTGGACAAGGAGCGATTGATAAGTATCTGAAATAACGATAGTATCGCATTGCTCTTGTGTCGCTGACAAGTTTCATCTTTCAGAGGAACAAATGTCAAACGCGCTCGCTCATTATCCGCACGTGTAGTGTATGACAACTCATTTCGGACACTTATCAATCGTTCTCACATATTTAATAAAACACAAAAAAAAAAAAAGAAAAAAAGAAAGAAAAGAAAAAAACATAAGTCAGAATCTGAATATCTACACGAATAAACTGAAAAGAATGAGAATAATAAATTGAGAGAGATTGATGGTAACATTCCTAATGCTTTTATTTGCATGAGAAAGCTCGCGTGACGTGATAATAGAGTGTCCCAGGCGACGATAAAGTTCGAGCCTCAATGATAAATTGCGAAACCGCCTTCGGTCTGCCTTCGTCGACTTGTTTCTCGCGCGAGAGGTAAAAAAAAAAAAAAAAAAAATATAAACTGCGCGCTCTCTCGCAGGCGCACGTTAATCGAACGTGTCAACACACGTGTCCGGCTTCGCGTCGCGAATATAAGAAGAGAATATTTACACGACTTTTCCGCGTTCTGTCTCTCTTTTTCTAACCGATCCATCCGCTCAACGTTTCTCTTTTTTTTCTCTCTCTCTCTCTCTCTCTTTCGTCGCGCTTTCGAGTTTGCAAACCCGTATCTCGCTCCGCACAGTCTCACGACAAACTTCGTTAACGGATTTCACTCCGCTGGATTTTCACGATCCTCCTTGCACACCATCTCCGGCGCATCTCCGCCTCTTTGCAGCGCTCATCGCGCGCCTCTCCAATTGCCACTTTCTTCAGGAAATCGTTTTAAGTCGAGTGGGAGTCACCGACACGCGCATAAAACTCACGTCGAAGAAAAGACGAAGAAGAGAAAACGAGAGCCGGGAGAAAGCCAGAGGAGTAGCGGTGGCAGTGAGAAAAAAGAAAGGCGCGAGAACGGAGGTAGAGACAAGCCTTCTTCGAAGGGAGAGAGAAGGGAAGGAAGGGGAGAGATGCTTGCAAGCTTCGCCGTCGTTAATATTACGATCCGCGTCTAGGAAAAAGCGCGAAGTAAAGGCGGAAGGGCAGCCGAGCGAAGGGACGCGGAAAAATGGATTAACATTGAACCTTTCTCGCCTCTGCAATTCCCCTCCGAGCTTGGCCTGGTCTTTTGTCCTACTTCGACCAGTTCGCGCAAGTATCTCGCCCTCATCTTCCGATACTCGCGAGCCCCTATTAACCGCGTCCGCAGCCTTGGTCGGGGATCCGAAGTTTGTTCAATTAGCTCGGCATCTACTTCGCTAGAGTAAATATCTCGGGAAAACTGCAAGACTGCGTCCGAGATACTCTCGCTTCCCTGAGCGCACGGGGTTGCAAGAGGGAGAGTCAAGTAGTTAGGCGAACGGAAGGACAAATTGCGCCAATTACTGGATCGTAAAATTTCGAGAACGACATTATTCCAAACGGTTATGAAACGGTGAGAAATTTCATTGAGTTGTTGAAACAGTGACAAAATAAAGAGAAGCGAAAACAAATTCATAACTCACGTTGTTATTGACAAATTAGCGAATAGGTTTGCAGCGTTTCAATCTATAATTTATACATCAGATGAAATAATTGTGCAATTTTGCAAGCATCGTTAATATCGAAGCGGCGAAAGACAAATATTCGTGATACTTCTGCCGCATTTTTTAAATAGATCGGAATATAAAGCCGTAAAAGATTATATTGTGCAAATAAAATTCCTATTACCAGAAAGAAAGAAGATAAAAATGGAAACGTGATGTGTCGCGCGAGAGATGTAAATGTTGAAAGGATAAAAAGTTGCGGGAAAAACGTCAGCGCGCGTGATCGAAGAACACGTGTTATATATGTATATCCGATTCGGTTTTACGATTATGCAATTTATGTATTTCGTTCGGCTCTATTTTGAATTATCAGCGCAGTCGAATTGCTTTAACCCAATTCGGTTGCATTTACAAAAGAATATTGTGGATAATATAAACGTCGAACGTTTGTCAGACGCGCGATTGCCGGTAACAGTATAAATGTATAATATGCGCGCATGTCGAAATCGACATAATTCCTCGCACGTGCGTACGCATACAACTACTCAATTATTAATTCCTATATAAATTCATAATCGTGACATCACGCGTATTCCGAGCGAATTACCGTCGCTTTATCTGCATTACAATTACTTCGATTCGCTCAAAATTGCACGTCCTTCGATTCGGAGCAGTTAAATTCATTCAGCAATGCGTGTGCGTACACATGCGTGTGTGTATGTGTGGCAAAGCTTCCACGCTAACGTCATTTCAGTGCCAATTTCAGAAACTTAATTTTCTGGAAAAACATCATTAAATATCGACAATGTTAACGCTGCCAACTGCCCGTGAGGCTTTAAATCTCTGAACTTTAAATCATCGATTGATGACACGATGAATATATATACAAGTTTGAAAACTAGGTATGTCGCCGTTATTTTGCCGTTGTTTTATCAACTTTGTCGGAAAATCCAAAAAGCATAGAAAACCCGAAAGCAAATAAAAATGATTGAGGTCATCAGAAAAAGCAAAGCAAAACTGCAACGTGATGTTGTAAAAGTCGAAAAAATAAAACAAAAATTGATAATACGGGACAGTACGTTTCGCGCCGCATTGCATTGCATAATATACAAAAAGAACAAAGAGACGATCATTTATATTTGTAATATAAATTAGTCGATAGAAATTTAAATATGATGCACAATTTGTTGAAGTGTGCGATATAGGTCACTGGTCCATGCAATATACTGCGCAATACCGTTTTTTGTTCATTTTTTTTTGGTTTTTTTTTTTTTACACTATCTACAATTCGAAAAATTCCATATGTTACATGCATACGTATTGCTGGATTTTATAGATAATATTTTATATAAAGTTGTGTGTGTAATAGATTATGTAAAATTTTATTTAAAAAATGGAAAACTTGATGAAAAATAAACCGAAAGGCAAAAATAAATAACCGAAAATCCACGAATCACTGATAATTTTATCACATGCGCGACGCGTCATTACTTATGCATTTTTTTAATTTGCAAACGAAGGGAATCGTAAATATGACGAAACAGCAACGTCGATTCTGTCTTAAGGAAAAAGCGAAAAAAAAAAACTACACGACTTTACTATCGCGAGATGTGTATTTCGATCGCAGACGCGTTGCAAGTGAACTCATCGGAGCAGGTCGTTGAATTATTTCCATTCTTTGCCGCGCGGCATGCAACAATGCCTTTATGTGCCATAAAACCGACCGAAGCGCGCTACGCGTTCCGTTAACCCACTCGGCCGACCTTCCGCCCTCGACCTGTGCCCTTCCTGTGCCACGGACCACTCGACCGCGGATCGAAGCGACGCTCTTCTGACGCCCCGATTTTACAACCCGCGACCGGAAGTGGAACGCCGGCGAATGTACAGGACCCGGGAGGGTGGATCGGTGCTCCGGGCACGGGGGATGAAAGCGAAACGGAAGAGAAGGGAGGACGAGGGCGGTTGGATAGGCGTAGCCGGTGGACCGCGCGATAGCCGGGAACGATTCTGTTTCGCTATCGAGCTAGACGAGCGAGCGACGTCGACTGTCGGTTTATCGACCGTCATTCCGCGACACGGAAGACTTTACGGCGAGTGGCGAAATACCGTGGAGTCTGCGGAATTTTTGACAGTGCCGCATCGGCCGGCCTGGATTCAATGTGCAACCCCACCAGTGCAACCGACCGTCGTCGATCCTGCGGCCTTTTACGGGCGACGAGTTCGTATATACGCGACGGGACGCGCAACGGTCGCCTGGAGAATCGTTCGTTTTACGATAGCCGTGCGCGGAGGAGAGGATTCCCGCCTTTGACCCGATAGAATTTCTCCGGTTAACGAGGAAACGCGCGCGCGCAGAGCTCGTCGGTCGTGTAGAGACCGATCTAACGAGGAAATCTAATTGCGGTTTTTCGTAGCCTCTGAGAAATTTGCACATGTGAATGTGGAGATGAATCTTTTTTTCTTTCTTTCTTCACAAAACGCTTCGGTCATCGGAACTTCGATTTAGAAATTTTATTTGAGGATTTATTGGGTCGGTAGTGCGTTCGTAGCGAACCTCTCCCGTTTCATTGAAGAAGACGAAATCAAAGCGTTAATTGAAAACAACTCGCTATATACGGAGACATCGCGAGGTCATAAAAAAATAGCGCATATATTGCTGAATAAAGACGAGTAAAGATTTAAACAAAGCTTTTAAATTTAAAAAGAACGTTACATACTTTCCGAACAACCTAATACACGTTTTCTCTTTCTATTGCGTATTTATTATTTACATTTCGTTAAAAAAATATTTTGTACAAAAGCAAACGGCATATTGATCCGAGAGTTTTCTGTTCGAGAAGGCTACAAAATTCTTCTGCAATGTAACTAGCGACACGACGAACGCTTTTAAATGCAAAAACGCGTTAAATCGCCGACATATGACGTTTCTGATTTCAGTGTCCGAGCCGGGTGAATGTCGCTTTCCAAATTGGCTAACCGGACACTCGAGCAACGGACTAACCTGGCACACTCTGGACCTCAGCAAATCCATCATGTTTCATCCGCGAAACGCCTCTCTGCACGTCGTCAGATCGAACGCGACATCGTCAGGCTTCGAGAACGGCCCCATGGATTTGCAACACATAGTCGGATCGGAGGGTCAGGACGTGAAGATCCTCTGCAACAGCATAAAGCAGTCGAACAGCGCGCAGACGATGACGATGCTGGTGTCGCATTTCACCGTCGGCTGGTAAGATCGTCTCGCGCTTTTTTTGAGCGTTTTTTTTTTTTTGATAATTAAAATTTATGTGATAATTAAATTCTTGAAATAATTTAAAGTTGTTCGCGCGAACTTGCTTATTATCTCTATATAAGAAATACAAGCCGTGAAGCGCGCGCTCAACTGTGTTCGTCGTGAAATAAGATGGTGAGCGAGAAGAAAAAGTGGAAGATCGATTCGCATTTACGATATTTCAACGGCGATATTTTCCGTAATTCTCGCTTATCTTTTCGGATACGGTGAACGAGCGCGATTAAAGCGACGGCATATGTCGCCCTTCCCCCCTTCGACGGTACACAGCGCCTTTTATGGATTCTCGCGCCCTTCTTTTTCCAGCCGGAGCGGTTTTATGTGCATGACATTCTACCGGAGAGACGGCCACGTGATCGAGCTGCAAACGGGAAGTGCGGTATCTAGACCGGAAGAAGCATGCAGCCCGCCCCATTTTCTGCAGCACAGTACGCCCTACCTCACCTTAGTCAGTGAGTACAATCCTCTCTTTCTCACTGTTTGCGGTCTGCGCCTTTCCATTTTCGCAATGTGTCCTTGTGAACAAGGTTGCGGCGTTGCCGCCTATTTTACGTCACACAGTGCCTTTTTGTTTTCAACATAAAGCTATTGCAATCTCATGTCCAAATTGCTTTGACGTAGAAAATAACGACACGTGTATTTTTAATCTGTAAAGTTTTTCTTTGAATCTCCGCGAAAGGTTAAATGTACCACCACAAAAAAAAAAAAATAAAACGTCACGCTACATCATCCGAGATAAAATGTATCTCGTGTAGAAGCTGTTCGCAATATCATCTCCGACCGAAGTTCGGGCGATCACAACGAGGAGGGAGGGAGGGGGGAGGATCTAAGTTGTCATTCCAAGGCGGAATGTTAATGAAGCAATTGCCAAGCTATCGGATTAGTATACAGCTTGATTAAGTTCATCATCGCAATCCCCTCTTGCTGGTATCGATCGAGCTGATCGGCGACGCAATCGCTCGTTTCGCTTGATTTGCGTGGTCGTAAGGTTTTATTCGATTCACGTAAAGACGAGACCGGCAGAGCAAACCACCTGCGGAAAGAGAGAGAGAGAGAGAGAGAGGGAGACTGTGAGCGTGGGGGAGGAGTAGTAGAGGGAGGCAAAAAAGAGTTGCCAAGTAAAAACTACCCGCACCGCCGATAAACCTGGGAAAACTTCAGCTTCGTGGGGAAAAAGTTTTCGCGCGGCGTGGCACGAGGATTTAGTGCGCCGGCACTGGGAGCCGGCTGGATCGGCCGGAAAAGAAGCGGCGAGTTTAAGATGAAGAAAAGAAAAGAGAGCGACGGAGGAAGAAAGGGGAGGAGAAAGAAACGAAAAAGCGAGAGAGAAAATCGGAAACTAGTCGGGCTCGGACGATTTGTCAAAATCCCGCGAACGACTTATAAGTTACACAACCGTTCGTTGGCCGGCTGGAACTGGCTAAGTCGTATCGTTCGTTCATTCTCACCACCGCCCCGCCGTGTGTTCGCGTGTGCTCGCTCGTACACGTTCGCGCGATTCACCGCGGCGGCGGCGGCGGCGGCGGCAAGAGAAGCTCGAGAAATTCAATTTGCCGGGAACGCTTGCCAGGCGCGTCACGGAAACCCGTTGAACCTGACAACCTCGTGATTGAACAGCGTATTTTCTTATCATTTAGCGAAGGCGGCACGGTCGTTTGCCGTTTGTCCCGCGCGACCCGATTGCCTCGCTCGAGCTCCCCTGAGGTAGCAATCGTGTCCGATATATAAAAAGCGACCGGCAATTATTGCACGACCGCGTCTCAACGGATTAATATTGGCTACGTGTCCGTGTAAGCGTATCGAGCTTGCGGATTTTCTTTATTTCTCTCTCTCTCTCTATCTCTGTCTTTCTCTTTCTTTTTACCATTGACTCTCGGTGGTTGCTTCTGTTGCTCCCTCCTTGTTTCTCCTCGCTTTCGTTCCGAAAGCTGTGTGAGCGGCATTTTTCTGGTTCACCCGTTATGTCGGGGCTGATACGAATGCAGTCCGTGCCGCGCTGTATATTCGGGTCGAAGCTCGGCAAAATATCTTCGTCTCCGTTGTGCCACGAAGAAGAAAGCTGCCAACCTTTCGCTTCTTTCTTCCCGTACAACCACCCACCTTTCTCTAAACTACCACCTCCTTTCTTTTCCCCTACGTATCGCCCATGCTTTCTGTCCCACGTCTCATACCTCGCCATCTCTTCGGGATACGATCGGTTCCCGTGGGCCAGAGTTGTAATCCCACGGGAGTTATTGGATTCGGTTTGATCCACTGGTCGTTCGTCCGTTCCTCCCGTCGCCGTCCCTCCCTCCTCTCTTGTCCTCTTAGATCCTTCTTTTTCCATCTTTATCCTTCCGGGATTTCGTATCGGAGAAAGCTCGTCGTCGAGCCGCCGATTCGCACGAAACGGAAAACTGCAATTCTCATTCGGCGACAAACGAGCTTGAAGATTTCGACGACGCTCGGAAATGAAGTCGCGCCGATATAACGACGGGAATATCTACCGCTGCCGGTGACAATGTTAATATCGTTTGCAGCGACGCGCGATAAGAGAATCTCGTTTATAGGAATCGCGATGAACGATAATCGTGGAAAATGGTAGCTTACTTGCGATTTCGAGCGCGATAAATGAACGTATATCACTAATGGAATATAAATTATCTCTGCAAAGTGTGTTAATAACGCGCATCAGGCTTATTGGATTTTGAGATCATTGCTGGCAATTAACGTGCTGTAATAGCCACGTGTCACACATATACGTGCGTAAACGTGCGTAAAAATGGAAATAAACCCGTTTAAATTATTGACGAATAACACCTGGCAAATAATAGAACCGCATCACTTCCGAAATTTATAAACGCACTTTTTCGCGTGTGCGTTTGATTGGTGGACGGATATTAATTTCACACATAAACTCTATGAGGTTTGTTTTTTATTTTTCAGAAATTTTATTTAGAAAAAAATTCTACACTGGCGCACAAAAGAAATTAATTAAATTTTCTTTATACCAAGCCAACCTAGACACTTTTATCATTTCCCAACGTCGAGATATTATTTCTCGATTTTGTTCTCAGAAATCTATATCCGTTCGCGACGCAATGATTGAAATTTATTGGCGTGCCTTTCAAAGAAACTTACAATAAATTACTTCTTAAATTAGGAATGAAATGTTCGACTTCGGCTTGCTGCCTGTCTCGATATCGCGCCGACGGTATCCTTCCGCGGTTCTTTCATAATTCAAGGGAAATATTGACTTCGATTTAATTCACTGCTCGTTCGCAGTTATCTCTCGTGGTTATCCTTCTCGGGACGGGAAAAAGCATCGAAAAGCTCAATCCGCCGCTTTCGCAAGAAGCAAGGAGCTATTCTCCGGACTGAGTCACGTACGGATCTCTTGGGGGAGGGTAACCCACGGCTACGCGAACGAAGGATAGGTATTTATCATTCCACGCACGTGGCGCACGTGAAATTTACAATTCAAATGTAAAAAAGAAGCGCCCTCTCGGAGTTTCGTATTAAAGATTGCAATCGCAATCGCATAAACAGTGACAAGTAATACAGTGACGGCAATATGTATAATACGTGTCGTTTTTTATGTCATAAAATATGATGCGAGCTATCGGGATTCGAACGATTGAAATATTATCTCCAAATAAAGCAAAAAGAACAATTCCGAGTATGAGATCAACACGGATATTATTGTGTAAAAACGCACGCACGTGTATATCGGAATAAAATAACTTTTTTGTTTTCAGTTTTTTTGTTTTTTTTTGTTTTAGTAAAACCAGAGCAAATTTTGGCTGAAAATTGCAGGGATAACAGCTGGTTTTCTATTGCATAACCACGTTCAATTAATTCTATATGTATATAGAATTCACCCCGGCAAGTTTGCTCTGTTTTATCGTTCGACAGTGAATGAACGACAAGCGATCAGTGTATAAAAATTCATTTTGACCCTCTCACCATAGCAGTCAATATGCGGAACGATTGATCATTCATTCACGGGACGAAAGCTCTCCATCTTCCTTCTCTTTCCCTCTCGAATCCGAGCGAAGTTTTTTTTTTCGCTCTACCATCTCGCCTTCATAAGCTATATAATGTCCGATGCCGCAATAAAGTAGACCATCTACGAGCTATTCATCTTTTTTCCTGCTACGCAAGATTCTCATTCCATTCTCCCCTTCTCTCCATCTCACTCTCTTTCCCTCTCTCTTCTACCCCAACCGAGCTTTCCTCTAAACTTTTATGACCACTCACGGAGAGAATGGAGAACGACGATAGAGAACGACGACGGCGACATTGGTATTCCGTTGACGTTCGCGAATTACACCCCGAAGATAGACTTGCCGTTGCTGCGCACACCGAGAAATTTCCACGAGACAGCGCGAAGTTACGGGCTTTATAGCGACCGAGAGCCACGTGAATTGATCGCGAGAGTCTCTTGGATAAATGCTGGCAATACAAAGTGTTAAGCGATGAGAAACTCGCACGGACTCGAAATGGAAAAGCGACGTTTGTCGCGATGTTCGAAAAGACGAGCGTTCATTTGAAAAAACGAGATCAAGTTTTATAATAATTGTTGCTCTTGAACACAATATGTTGCGATAAAAAAAAATATTTGTGTGCGTCGCTTTGTAAAACAACATTTTAGCTGAAAACATTTTACACGACACCATCAAACTAAAGATCAAGCAAATTGCAGCGATTAAGCGACGAGAAAAGCTACGATTGTCTGAAGAGATTCTGATAGAGAGTGGAAATTTCGATTCCGCGTAGTAAATGACTGGAGGAACTAAGTCGCGAACTGGGTTAGCGAAACCGCTGTAACGGACTCTGTAAGCGTACCTGAGACACCGGCCATAACGAGCTGGAATCCCTGAGCAATTAAGCCACCAGGCGTTTCTCCAGCTCCGGCTTCTTCCGCCACAACACTGGCTGAGCCAGGTTACCAATGAGCTCCTCGGCTGTAAATAAATAACCCAGACCATAATAATGCAGTGAACCTGAATGTAAAAGTTAATGGGCAGAAGTGAATTAGTTCTGCCTGAACTATGCTCGGATTTTTTACACGCTGAAATTGACTGAGTTTATTTATCGTATTATACGCGTTTAAACTATTTTATGTAAAATTATTTTTCTTTTTTTTAGACACGCAGTTTAAAAACATATAAAAAAACATTACACATAATTTAAAATACAAGAGCGTAGGTAAAAGAAAAATTATTGCGTTGGAGTTAATTTTTATTCCGATAGACTCTTTGATTAGATCATGTACACAGACGAGAGAGAGATGTTAATCGACTGTGTTTTTTCGACCGTCACAAAAAAAAACACTTCTGCCTACTGCTAAAACTTACACGCGGATACGATCCGCGAACTTTCGACGTGAATATCGCGCCATCGCGTATCGATTTAGGACTCTGTTTTAACTTTCGACGTGAGCTACGTCACGAAACGCAATCGAGATTTCGCGTGTTCGCCTGGTGAAGCACAGCAGAACTTCAAAAGCAGCGTTTTTGTTACTTATTTATGCCGAGCGAGTGATGTTTTAACGTAATTTGCGCGGGCTGATTGTAAATTCGATATTCGCGAGGAAATTCGAGGGCAACTCTTTCCTGTGTCGATTCCGAAAAGAGAAAACCACCGTCAAAGTTTTTGAAATAACCGTTTATTTTGTTTATACGTACACGTAGAATTGACGGGATCAAATCCGGGAATTCGCGTTTTATGAAAGCGTCAGTATTAGTCGCGCTCATCCTCCCCTTGGCATTGTTCATTCATGACAAGGCGATATCACGAGGACGGTTAATTTCCAGACGCTCGCGCACAATGGGAGATAAATTTTTTCCGACCCACACACAAGGGGATAGCGACTTTTGTCGACGCACGAAAAAAAGAGTGACAAATTAGGTGTATTTACGTGTATTACGCGCAGCTCGGCCAAAAGTGCCGCGGTTAAAAACTCCCTTTGACGCGGTTTAAACGCGGCTGCGAGAAGATACAGTGCGCTCTCTCTCTCTCTCTCTCTCTACAAAAAAAAGACATACATATCTAGAAAATACAAGAACATGCGGAAGAAGCGAGGGGGGGTCGAGGGGGTCGAGCCACGGAGAGAAATATGAGGGATGAAGCGAGAGACGCGCGCGCGCGCGCGCACGCAGACAGACGAGAGGATAGACACACATGAGAGAGAGAAGAAAGGCATGGAGAGAGCTTTACGGGAAACTACTATGGTCGGATAGCTAAACGGTACACAACGCGCGGCGGTCAGCCGTTGAATACATTATATTTTTAAATCACGGATACACGGGGGGTTGAGGGAGGGAAAGGATAGGAGCGCACACCTTCGCGCGCGCGCTCGTCCGTGCGTCGCGCATGCACACGCACGTGAAACGCGCCCGCGCACAGTCATAAACTGTGCGCGGGCGCGTTTCACGTGCGTGTGCATGCGCGACGTGTACCACAGTCACATTAGAACGCGTCATACATTGCGACACGTATATGGCATACCGTGCACACACCAACACGCGAGCTTGCACACCCCCATTGCCCACACACACATACACTCGTGCGCGCGCGAGCGTAAACACGCGCGCGATCTACACGCTCGCTCGCGGCCAACATGCACGCCCGTACATGCGCCGCATGCAAGTGCCGGATTACACGATCGCCTCGCGTACAGGTAGCCTCAGTAACTGCAGTCGCCTTGGCGTTTGATGAAGTAATTTGAATTCTTGAAGATGAAGTTAATTCTCCGGGGTGCATCGCGCGCATTCAGTTTTCATCTCTTCGTTCCGAGGAAACGTGACACAATACGGAATAAGTGTAAGAGCGACTTTGCTCATGAAAAACGTACGTTTGAAAATTTTTAATATTTCGGATATCCTTCTCTCAAAAATGTTCGCATTCTCAATAAATATATTTGTATCACTGTGCTTTGAAGCTTTCAAATCTCTGTTGAAATTGCGGGAAAAGAAATACAAAAAATATATACACGATTTGTTAGACGAATACAATAGAATACTATCTTGCAATGAGAAAGATACAAGCCAAGTTGAAAAGAAAAATTGATATTTAAAAAAATAACTGAAAGAAACATCTCGGAAAAAAATAAACATAATACGGACAATATGGAGAAAAAGTTTTATTGAATGTGGTCAATTTGGATTCGAGAATGCACCGATTACGCGATTACACGTTGTCCGTTTCTTTGAAAATTTGTGGCAACAAGGCTTTCCAGTTGCAACGACCTGTATAGGGGTTGATGCGCGAGCCACGTAGAGGAACGTGCTCGTTGTCTGGATCAAATTGATTAAGGGAGGACGTGGGAACTTGATAGAACCAGGCCACTGATTATCCCTCGCGCGTCACAAAAATTAGAGACTTACAAAAGAAAAATACGCGTGGAAGGATGAGACGGTTCTGTGCTCGGGAAATCAGCGATTTTCCGTACAAATTCGTCCGTGTGTATCTCAGAAAAGTGACGCGGGAAACACGGGCACGGAGCAAAATGACGGTAGAAGAAGAAACGCCGTACTAATGTTCGAAGCTGCCGCTTTTAAAGCGAGACATCCGACCTTCGTTTTAATAACGAGAATCGTAAATTTGCGGAAGAAGCTCGAGCGCGCGGTTTTTTGGAAAGAATTTCGAAACGAATTTCACGAAACGCGAGCTTGCGGAAACATCAAATGAGGAGCGCGTTTTTTTTCGTGCGATTCTCTCTTTCGTCCTTTCTTAATTCAAGATACAACTGTGTGCGCAACATCCACGAAAAGACGCGAATAATTTCCGTCTATCTCCCCCGGTGTGGCTCATCGTGCTTCCAGCACGAACTTCACATTTCTCCGACCCAAATTTCGCCCGAGTATCTTTATTTCGCGCCGCACGGCGCTACACGTGTATCGTTGAGTAACAAGATTTTAATTACGAGTTACGATTATAAGAATTTATTATAGCCGCGCTCTCCACGTTGTTTAGTAGGAGGCCATAAAGTAGCGGCGTTAAATGTGTGCGTTTTATGCGAGCATAATTATACGGAACGTGAATGAGCAGCGAACAGTCTAAACTGCATAATATTCAAGAAAAAAAAAAGAATTTTTCACGAGCAGTTTTCACGCGACACGGCTGTCCAACGCAATCCGATGTAATCTCTAACAAAACAATTAAGTCGTAACTTCTACGATGTAATTAAGAAACCGAGTTAAATTTTGATTTTATCGATATAATAGTTTTATTAGCTCGCAGTGTTTTTATCTTCTAAAATATTTGAACATATATATATTTTTTAATAGTATTTGCCATTTTAGAAAATTAAGTTGGCGCAATGGAATTTCTCTTTTCCTTCGTTGAAATTTCCTTTCTAATTGCGATAATTGAATTGTGTGTGTGTGTGTATATGTTTGTGATACGAAATATAAAATTGTGTTTCGCGTCTCACACAATATCCGCTTTGCTTTCTGAAGAACTGAAAGGCATAAGAGTTGGGAAATGAAAAAAAGTCACGAGCTTTGTCAGGTAACGAAGCCGGGGTGGCTCGTTCGCAATTTGCCGGTGCCTGAAACGACCTCCTCCTCGGTCGTTCTAACATTACAAATGTCAGATGCTCGTATCTACCCCGCTAAACACGCCGAGTGGCCGTGTAGCAAAGGCCAAAAGCGGAGTGCGCCGGAAGCGAGCGTGACTCGCGCGCTGGTGGCGTTTAAAGTGCGCGCTCTCGGCTCCCGACCTCCAGCCTCGTATCTGCACGGGTCCGCGATTAACCTCGTTAAGGCTCGAAACGATCGTAAACGTCCGAGGCAGCGCGAGTTATTTCCCTGTGCTTCCACGGGACAACCCCCTCAGCGACTCCCGGCGCTCTCCTCCTCCTCTTTTTCTCTCTTTTACCCTCTTTCTTTCGGAAGAGACGAAAAGCGTTAGGAAAGAGAGCGGATAATCTCTGGCAGTAATAGCCGGAGAGTCGTTGGAATTTTGTCCGAGAGGAATCCTCGGTTCCTCGTTGGAAAGACAAGGGGATGGGAAGGGACCGAGAAACGAGGAGCGGGTGGATGCAGGGGTTGTAAGAGGGCCTTGTAATTCGCCCGGGTTTCTCTCTTTTATTGGATTCCTTGACACCGCCCGGCGGAACTCGCGAGCGTGAGCACGCTTGTTTCGCGCCCGCCGCCACCGCGCCGCATTTATATACATCCGGACAAACAGCCCGGGCCGCCACGCATTAAGGCCGCCCAAGGAACGCCCGTCGAATGCGCGAGTATTTGAATACAAGCGGCGGATAATGCAAAGACGACGGGGAACGTTGCAATGCGCGCGAGCAATTCCACGGGACTCAGCCGCAGCATATTGCTGTTCGCGAGGGAGTCGCAAACTTTCGCTACACGCGCGTTGCGTTCGCGAAACAAACAATTTCAAAGAATAAATTCGACGATCGATTATTAATGCGATTGAAAAAAAAGCTGCACGTGATATAACGAGAATAACTTTTCACTAGTGAGAAATTTTTTCCCAAGATGCGCAAATTTCGACGAATAGATTTTCGACTGTAGGACGAGCTCGATTCGCGTTTTCACGTTCACGTTTTTTTTTTGCCCTGTTCGTGCGACCCTACCACAATGAATTATGAAGCATAACCTCGAGAGACATGAAGGCACGATGCATATGACCTATATTTCACGTTCTTACTACGAAACGTGCGGTACTGCAATCCATATCACATAGCGCGGCATAATAATCCAACCTGACCCTTATACTTTTATCTCGCATCAAAACTATAAATACTAAAAAAATAATCATTTTTTTTTTACAATTGTTTATCGCTTATATATTTTAAGAGAATTGTTTTTTTTTTTTTAGAGAACTTGATATGTGTTTTCTAGATCTGACCTGAATTTGTTCTATTTTTCCGATGCAGAGAAAGAGAGAAATTAAACAAAAACGTATTAAATTTGTCAATTCTTTGTTTATAGACGGTTTGAAAATTGCACACATGTTCGAATTTTTATTACCGCAAAAGTGTGTTAACTTAACATCAATTTAAAATTTTAAAAAAGCTAAACTGTTAAAAGTGTTTTTTTTAACATGTTGTTTTTAAAAAAGTTAAAATGTCAAAAGTGTATTACTTTCGAGAAACTAGTTCAACATGTTGTAAAAATGAAAAAAAAGAAATCCATTTTTTTCATATTAGAGCTAAAGTGATTGAATTACCTACGAAAAGTTGTTACTTAAACTGTGACATAAAATAGGAACAGTTGACACTCTAAAAAATACTAAAATATTTCATTTTTTACTTTGTTATAAAATAAACGATTTATTTTTTTCAGAATACGATACTTACTTGAGCAAACTTCTTTAAATCCTATCTCTCTATTGTGCTCAAGTTATTCTATCTCTCTCCTTCTCTCTCTCTCTCTCTCTCTCTTTCCCTTTCTCTCTCGTTTTGAGTTAGTAACTCCACGTAACATTTATATTAAATCCGGAAGCTCGCCAGCCGACCAACAATGCTGTTTGCTTCCGCTCGCCAATCGCGGAACTTTTAAGATGGAGAAAAGAGCAGCTGGAGAGATAAAAAAGAAGTTATATCGATTTCCTTTTGAAAGCTGTTGTGCCTTTAAAGTGTTTCTCTCAGAAATCAAAGAAGTATGTTTTCTTATATTTACTCGTCTCCGACTTTATCATAAAATAAAGTGTTTTATTAATCAATCGTAAACACGTCGTGTTATTTCTAATGTACTTCTTCGTGTCTATATACACGCATGCACACAAATATGTATGTTGTTTGCAAAAATATATCTGATGACAAGTTTGTAAGATCAGAACGAGATAAAGTTGTGTAATAAATAATTACACAAAGCTAATCTGAATTTAGAGATCAAACAACATCAAGTAGATGCGACAAACATCTTACGTAAATTGCAAACGAGAACTCTATTGTCTGACGAGAAGAAGTAAAATTTGATCTTAGATAGGTCTTTGTGCTCAAATCTAAATTTGCGATAACATTGTGCGAATAACAAATGTAATTACTTTGGTAAATACACACATTTTTTTGCATGTCAAATTTCTGAAACAGTTAAAATTTTTGAATCAATATTTTGATAATATTTTTTCTCTTCTTTTCTCTCTTTTTACAATTGATCGTATATAAAGAGACAGAAAACTAGATACGTCGCAAGTTGCGTGTGCGAAAAAGTCAAATTTAGCAAACGGAACGGAATGAAAGACGTTTTAGCTCTCTGTTCGGCACGACGACCGGCAATAAACTTTCTCGTCGTAGCGGAGTAAGGTGAGTTTAGAAAACTCGAGCTTCGGGCGAAAAGCTCGGGGATGACGGGAAGTAAGAGGAAACGCGGGGAGGAGGACAGGGAGAGAGGCCGCTCGACCAGACTCATTTTTCATAAGTTCGAAAAACACACCCGGGGCAGTCGGTGCGTAAATTTGAATTTCTCTGCGGCTACGGAGAGGGGTAAGACAGGGAGTGGCAGAAAAGAGAGGATGGCGGATGTTCCTCGAGTGCGGCCGAGGTATAGTAGTCTGAAAGTGCCATTGAGCATATGGCGCGGAATTTCGAGGGACTCTTTTTGTCTCCCCTGGCGCCTCCGTTTTCTTTCTTTTCCCGCTCGAGGCGAATTCGCGGCGACAGCGTCGTCCGGAAACACCGTCGTTCCGCGGAACTTCGCTTCCGTTCTTCTCTCTGAAACGTGGGGACCGAACGAGCGCGAATGTCACGTGGTGGCGCGCGTTGAACGGCACGCTATCCGTAATTACATCGCGCGATCGATTGTCCTCGAAACGCCGCAGCGAAACCAACGCGAATGGCGCGAAACGACATGCTTAAATGAAAGAAGTTTCCCGCTACGGTTCTGTGACGGAGGAAGGGAGTTTAAAGGTTAAAGGATTCGCCGCGAGAAAGGCGTAAGACCGTTTTATTAAATTTTTCTAGAAGATAGAGATAAGCGAAAGAGAGAGAGAGAGAAGGAAGAGAGGAGAAGACAGGAGAGAGAATTATTATATATATATAACGCGTTCTGCGAAGAAGGATTATCAGCTAGTCGTAACTAGAAAGCTTCCTATAAAGTATTACTCTTTAAGTCTCAAGTAATTAATGCAAGACGTTAGCAAACTGCTTATTTCTATCTCGGGCGCAAAGAGAGATAAGGTTTTAATTATTTTTATGACTTCTTTAATCTGCTTGAAAATCCGATTTGAAATCTAAACATTCATGAAAAATCTAACAAATTCCTTTTTATTTATTTTAATCTGCCATCTTATCATATTAAAATATTTTCACTAATTCGTTGTAATAAATATAAAAAAAAGTAAAAATATCATAACTGGAGAAAAAAATTATTTTAATGCAAAGTTATACATATAAAAAAAGTAGTCAAATGCGCACAAACACGCTTTCAGTTCCAGTTCATATGTTTGAAAGGTACAAAGTGATAATGTCTCACATAATATGATTTTAGCGTTAACAAGCGTGCGAAAAGCGAAATCTTCTAAAGACCGGTAATACCTTCCAATTTTCCGTCACAATAGCGCGATTATTGTTAGAGACGCGATAGCGACTCTCCGACTTCGACCGCGTCTAGGCAGTGATCCAAAGTACTAATTAGATCGAATAGTTTGTGCGCGCCACCCTAGATCCCCATTCATTGTTAGCCCCCAGACTTTCCGTCAGCATCTTCGCAGCGAGCGGAAGACCGCTAATGGTCGGCTCTTGTTGGCAGACGTACAATTTCGTGCCTCCCTTTCCCTCCGTCCTGCGTATTTTGCCATCTCATCCAGCCGCGTCGGAATCTGACTAGTTCGCCTAACACCTACGCGCGTATCTACCTCGGCTCGATAATACCGCAACGATATCGCGACAGCGCGCGTCGACATCGAATTTTGGCGTGCAGCCTTTCCATGACGCCTCATATCCGCGCGCTCGTATCCACGCTCGAGCGCATTACGAATGCGCGTCCGATTTGCTTCGTAATTTGCAATTTTGGATCGTTTCCAATAAAGGGTGCGTTTTCCCCCGATTCTGATTGTACACACGAGGGTGGATATTGCGCGGTCGAAAGATACACGCCAATCAGCGACCGCGCTTCTCGCTAAGTGGCAGATTGGCTTCGGTTCAGGAGAGCGCCCGTGAAAGTGGTATATATATATACGTTATGGTCAAAGCCCGAAGCACGAGCGGTCCTAGAATTGATTAAGATCATTGCGCGGAACAACGATCTAATCTATAATATGTCACTGCGATAATAGCGTACAGTGAAAAGTTTTCTAAAAACTCTATTTCGGGCTTTGACCATGCTCCGCGTATTGATAAGTCAATCCTAGAATTGCCCGTGCTTTGACCATAACATATACACGTACAACTCCGAAAAAACAAGATAAACATTTTACAGAAATGATATTATGTCAAAAGATATTTCACCTTTATCGCATATGCAATATCACGCCGCTTGTTTTCTCTCTCCGATGTTTCTATTATTTAAAATTTATGTGTAAGTGTTCAGGATCCGTCAATTCATCGATATTCCTGGATATATTTCTGGGTAGAAAATTAAGAAGAGAAAATAACGTAATATCGCGCAGTGTATTACAACTGTCAATTAGAATTGACATCCCTATTCCTCATTATACATGTCGCAGCTCAACAGAAAAGTTTTCGACATTTTAACAAATTTTTTCTAGAAGTGACAGATTTTAAAACTGTCACTGAGATAAATTCGCGTTATTATTTTGCTGTTGTGCCGCATTATCGACATTAGGTTGCGCCGCGAGACAGATCGGGGATTTTCGATTCGGATGGCAGTCGATTAGAATTTTCTTTTCTCTGACTCTCGCAATTCCGAAAAATGAAGTTGAGAAGTAATCAAACAAGCGTGGATTTCGCGAGGAACACTGGACGATAGTCAACTCGTAGAACCGTGGGATTTGGAAGTTCGCCAATGCGCCGATTCTACGGACGTTGGCAGTGTAAACTTTGTTTCCGAGTTTTGATGCGCGCGAGCTGCGCAAGTCGTTCGGATTTCGTAATGGATCTTACTCCACGTCGCGCTCGCGTGAACGTGTTGCCACGTCTGATAAGGGAAAGGACGCAAATTTTCCTCATCGGTCGATCGTTATCGCAGCAGTTCAATTATTCGCAGTCACATCGCTCATACTAAGGAGCTCGCGCTCCGCGGAATTGATGGAAGTAGGGAAGAACGTTCTCTCTGTTTCCCTCCCTTTTTTCCTTCTCTCGTTTTTCGACCTCGTTTCTCCGATCCGAGCGTCTCCGCGCGACGTTTTCAATAGCACGAACGCGGCGCGCGAGATAACGTTAGGAATAATGCGATCGGCAATATTTCCGCGCGCATTCACGAGCGTTGGAAATCTTCGCGGAATAAGGACGGGGCACGTACCGCGAATGGCGATTGCACACAATGCGCCCAGGTAGGCGCAGCAATCCCTCAACTTGTCACTTACGTCCCGTTTGTAGCATGGGCGTTCGTTCTCCCTTCGTCGTCCTTTCTCCCTTCCTCTTTTCCTCCCTCGCGTTTGTCCGCCCTTTCACGTCCATCCCCTTCGCGGCCCTCAACTTTTGCGCCAACCCTTTCATTCGTATAACAGACGACGGCTCTTTTCATCCGGTGAGGCATTTCATTCGAGAAACTTGTCGGCGTCAACGACGACGACGACGACGACGAAGAATACAGCTCAGGAAGGACGAGTTGACCTTCGACCTTTGTGAAACTTCGGACCCTACGGATGTATCCCGCTTCCATCCAAGGTCGAACGCACGACCTCCGTAAAAGGCTGGACGAGTTCATCCGTGTGGCTCGTTCTCGCCCCGGGGAAACTTGCGCCTACGTTGCGTTTAATAATGCGGTCTGAGTTGAGCGCGCGAAGCTGGTCCGTATAAAAATATCAAAAAAAAAAAAAACCAAGCATTTAATTTTTCTCACTTCAAACTGCGGAGAACAAACTTTTTTTGCTTTCATTTCGTACAGAAACAAGCAAAAGATAATTAGCTAAGATGAATTCTCACGTAAACGATAGTTTCAAGAATTAGTGAATTAAACATGCGTGAAATATTGAACAATTTTTATCTGTCATTAAAAAGACGGATCTTATTGGATCTCAGACTGAGCACCGTGTAACGCAACTTAAAAAAAAAAAGTCGATCGGATCTTACACTTGTTGCAACAAAGCGAGCACTTTCCCTCCCGTTACCACCGCTTTGTTTTTTTTTTTTCGAGAGCGCCAAGTTTAGGCTTGCAAAGCACCGAATGTTCTCGATAATTATTAATGATCAACGCGCAAAGTTCTCGGCAAGTAATAATAACAGGAAGCACGCAGAATTTGATAGTAGCGAACGGGGGGGGGGGGGTTTGTTAATTATAAATACTAATAGCCGATAATTAGGAACAATTCCGCAATAACTCGCGTTTGCCCATTCGGCGCGCACACGTCCAGTTATTATGGCGAATGATAATCACGTAATATCTAAAATTATGCTCGCTCGGAGTTTTCGCGCTGCCGAACGGAGCGCTTCACGAGCACACGCGGTGCATTAGCAAATTGGCGGTTAAATAATTAAATAATGTGGTGTAGCAACGTGATCATTTTAATACAAAATCATCATCGCGGAAATTGTCCTTCTCCGTCATGGCCTGGCTGCGACACTGTGTGCGCTCCGGGTGGGTCGGGGCAGCTTCGAATTTAATTATAAACTTCCATCGTTCGCGAGCGCGCGCGCAAACGCCGCGCAAATTTAATGCCGTTGTGAAATCACTCCGCAAACTGTTCCTCCGCGGTACGCGCGCTATCGATAGTCCCGCGCGCGTGCATGTCTGTGTGTGTGCGCGCGTCTCGCATATGGTTGTATTCCATCGACAGAATCCACGGAAGACCGTAATAGCGTTTCTCGGTCGCGTTTCAGATAATGACTTTATTTTGTTACACGCTTTAATCTCTCCGACCCCCCTCGTGACGGGATCGCGAAACATTTATAAAGCACTTATCGAACTTATCACGTTCCGATTTAATTCCCGGGTACGCGCGCACGCGGGATATAAACGTCACGTGCAACGAGCTCATTTTTTTTTTTTTTTTTTTTTTTTTTCTCGCCGCCTTAATATATTCATTGAATTATCTTCCGTCCGCTTTGTTTTTCGTCCGTTGCACGTCGCGGAATATAACGTATAGAAAGTGTGCGCGCAACATTAATCAGATTATAACATACAAGATGCTATATATACATGCCGCATATACACTCGAGTACAATGGATATGTAATTAACATACTCGTTTGCTGCTCCACTATGTGAAATTCATGTTGAGTTTTCAAAGCGCATTTTTCGATGCGCAGTCTTTAACCGTAATATCCGTTGTAAATTTTGATGCAAAAATTTCCACCGTAAATTTCATCCCAAATTCTATTATACCGCAAAACTGAAATAAGGCTTTGCGCGCATCAAGTTTAGCGTAAATTGCCGGAAAAGAGCAGTGAAAAACGGAAAAACTTTGTATCACATTTGTTGTATAAACTTATCATTCCTGATGCAATTTTTTTAATATTGTAATTTGCCATCTTTTTATCAAAAAGTTGCGGATTACTGATACATATCTATCAGAAGTTTCAATCAATTGCTCTTAATCGTGTGTTTAATAGTTTTACGTGTGAAAACGCACATATATACACATGCGATGAGTCCAATTGCACGGAGATTGCGCGATCCTAGTTTACCCATTTAAAAACAATTGCGTCAGGATTATGCCTATTATGCCGCATTGTCTGCTATCGTGTTGTAATCCGAATGGCTTCATTAATTTGTCCATACTAATTTAATCTGGCGTATCCGGATTTGCCCGCAACACACGAACTACATATTAATTGCGGAATTGAGAGAACTATTTAATTTTTGAAAGCTGATGCGTGGATATAAAGTTTCTTTTATTGCAAATACTTTGAAAAAAAAAAAAAACGATTTTGTTTTTACCAGAGAATTCATTTAAAAAAAATAATAATAATAAATAAAAGACAATTACGAACAATTTTGCGAATAATTTGAGAGTCGAATGTTTCAAATGTTTGCAATACTTCCCATGTCATCAATAAAACTTCGAGTTGCGCGAGTAAAATTTCGACTGTTAACTTTGACTCTATTTGATACTGTTATTTTAAACTTTCGAAATAAAAGAGCGCGTTGGTTAGTCGAGCCGTGACACACAAGTAGACATGCTGCAGGCGTGAATGGTCTGATTTAATAGCCAAGATGCGAATTCAAGCAGAAACGGACAGGCAATGTCAAGCAGGTGCCTTTGACGATCAGTAACCGGAAATGACGCGACGTCGACCAAGACGAACGGTAGTAGTAGTAAGGGTTCGTTCAGGTCTGCTTGGCATTCCACGATCTGATGATCAATTCGTGACTATATTGTAATAACAACGTGCGCGCGCACACACATAATTACGAGACAACAAAAACACATTAGCATTTGTGATAAATGTAATTTAAAAATGTTGTACATTTAGTTTTAACAGTGTGCGCGAACACAGATGCAGCAAATAGTCGGCATCACGTTTGTCAGAATTTACATTTTAACACAAATTTTACATTTTACAACAAAGACGCTCTCAGCAAAACATGATATTAAACGCGGGAAGTACAACGTCGAGACAAAAGGGACACGAGGAGGAAAGACACGAGTGTGAAAGATTCTAGTTTATATTATATTACGAAAAAAAGAAAAACGCCGGAAACAACAGCGGAAATTCTGACTCATCAAGGATAGCGACATTTACCTTATCGCAGACGGCAATGTATTACGGGGTTTCCAATCAATTACGACAGTCGGCAGAAGATAAATCCTCCCCCTTCCCCGTTGTGTCTCACCGATTGATAATCGTCTCCTCGGATTACCGACCCCTCGACACTCTCACCCTCCTCTCCCGTATATATCTCGAGCGAGACGAAGGTGAAGTGAGTTAATTCGAGGAAACACGGTGAAGCAGAAGAAAGAAGGACGTCTCCCAGACCGTGAGGAAGAAAAGGAAGCGAGAGAGCGCAGACACGACGAGAAGAGACATCCTCTCGCGCTTTCTCGCGTCTGACTTCTCGGTCAGACGTGAGAAACGTGATCGACATAGCCGACCAATCTCCGTCCGTGGCGGACCGACCTACGGCTAAATTAAAGAAAAACAATTGTCGCGCCTTGACCGGCGGCCGGACGAGTTAAAGCGAAATCCCGCGCGTTGCGGCCAATTTTCGCGACAAGTCGTAGAGACGCGTACAACTCTCTGTTAATACGTACACACACATACGCACACGCACACATAATGTCGTAGTGCACGAAGAGAGAGAGAGAAAGAGAGAAACGTAGGCGAACGTGTCGCGACACGAAGGAAAACAGTCGCTGCTCCCTGACGATGGAAAAACGTCGCCGCTGCTCTCCGGCTCGTACACGCGATGAAATTACGAAAATGCAGTCTCGGCTAGCGTATATATTCAATTCTCGAAGCGCGCGTGTCTCGTGTCTTTAGGAAATTCCGGCAAATTGCCTCGTGATAAGAGCACGTAGGAAGATAATCGAAACCGTATACATTCGCGCCCCGGGAACTACCGTAGGCGGGGTAATCCCGTTATCGTTACCGGTGTGTCCGTTTACTTGAGTCTGATACGCTGTACGAGGGTATGCTTAAGAAATTTCAGTTAATCGATTTTTTTTTTTTTTATCATCAATTAAGAAGAAACGAGAGACGCGACGAGAGTTCACACAGATTGTTCAATTGCGTTCCGAAACTTCCGCCGTAGATTTCGACGAATAATAACGCGGGTTGTGCCTGTACCTCGGAGTGAACTATTTCGGGAGATAAAGCGTTCGACGAGGGAAAAAGGACTTTTCCGTGACGTTCTGTGAGAAACTGTTTAAATGACTGTCGCGGAATGGCTTGCAAGGATTCGAGATACAACGGCGAGCGAGATGTAATTTCGACGCGGAAAATCTTTGTTAGCCGGCACGGCGACGGAAACTTCGCGGAGTTAGGGAGAAAAATAGCGTCGGCCAGAGGGGAGGAAGAAACGGCATCGCGATATTTGCAAGTGAAACTCGAATCAAATGCAGGAAGTAGAAATGAGAAACATAATTTTGTTGCTCGAAGAATCCCTTCCTCTTTCTCTCTTCCCTCCCCCCTTCTCGGGTAAGCGCCTGGTCGTGACGCAGCAACGAGGGTTTTCTTGAAGAAAATAAGGATATGTTCGCGAGCGAGCGGCTAACGACGCCGCGTAATTTGCAAGGCAGATTTCAATGCCGCGCGCGAATGAAGAACACAAGTTCGTTACGACGTTCGCCGATGGAATACGCGGACGAGGTCTTACGCGCGCTCGCGAAGAAGAAGAAACGCGTTTATTTCTTTTCGAGCGCGGCCGTGAATCTTGGTGTGTAATAGAAAAATTTATATACGTCGTGCTCTTTTACACACACACACACACACATTATTTGTAACAATCGCAATATCGCAATGTGGCGAACGGAAATGTGAATCTCCCGGAAATGCGTCCCCTTTTGCTTCTTCGCGCAAGAAAGATTTAAGATTCACTCGCGCGGTCGTAAAGGCGTCGTCCAGAGGCTACTTCCGCATCCGCTTCGTAAAACCCGAAGAATCAACCCCCGATGCGACCGAAGGGACGAGCCCGCGGGCGACGGCGGCGGCTCGTCGCACGAAATTTGCAAGCAAATTGCCAATTCTCAGACGATCGGTGGACACGGTCGGCCGCGTACATGTGCGCGTCGATGAGACGCACCCTCTCAGGTATGTAACCACCTGCGACCTGATAGCTAGCAACCGTCTCCGGAATGCATGCGAGGTTGGAATTCTAGTCGCGCGTCCAAACACGATCCAGCCCGAAGAATTGATGAAGACTTTAATCAACTTTTTGATTCCGAATCCGGAATCAAAATCCAGGTTGCTATTATTGCGAATTTCGTGAGTTAAATTTTAATTTTAACCGTTTGTTTTCAGTTTATGATAGTTTGACGCGAGGCGAGCGTAATTTTAGGGTTGGATATAAATTTTCGAAGCTGCTGCTTCCTATGTTTGTATTTTCTATATGCAACGTTGATGTTCAAGGAATAGAAAGACTATTATTATTTTAGCACTGATTATCTTTTGAAAATATTTTCCAAATTTATATTCGTCTCTTCTCTCGAATACTAATTTATTAATAAAAATAGAATATTTATAAATCGCGCATCGAACGCGTATTTTCGACGACCGAAGATCGAATCTCGCGTGTATCGACGATTTGAACATGTACACAAATGTTTAAGTTGAAGATATTATTGACTTTTAAAATACGAATTGTCAGCAAAAAAAAAAATCGCGCTAGAGAAGCACGACAGAAGGTCCTTTCAATTAGCAAATACTTAAGCACTTTCTAAAAGTCGTCTCTCGGCGCGCACATCGGTATACCCGTCTTTGTACACGTCGAAAGATTCTCATTAACTCGAAGTGAGATCTTCTTTCATTCTGTGGCCCCTCCTTTACGTTCAAAAGATCGTAAATGTCTTGAGATCGGCGCCACGAGGCCTTTCAGAGTATTAAAGAAGGTCCGTGAGAAAATGAAAGAAATCGTGTGGCTCTCGACGCTTTGTCTCTTCTCTTAAAAAAAAAATATGCACTGTTGCATTTTCAAGAGAATATTTATCTAAACTCTTTTTATATTAGTGTATCTATAAATAAAATATATAAAGCTTGAAATATCAAATTTGAGAACTGTGACGCGTTTTTTTTAATATTAATTGCGCGATCAATGCTCGCTCACTTAAATCCGGCAGTATGTATATGCGTCTGGAAAACATGTAAAAATACTTAGCTTAACAACACGCTGCGAGTCGCATTTTCGGACGGATTAAAAAGTCACATTACGGCACATTGTCGCGCAACGACAAATACGATAGTTACATCGCGAGCGGGCGAACACTAGTCGCGGCGGCGGTGCAAGAAGACGAGCAAAACGACGCAACGTATTAAAGTGTCGGAAGCCTTAACGAAGAACGGGAAGCGATACACGCAAGAAACAGACGCAGACCAGAGACAGAGGGAGGATGGGCGGGGTGTATCCATGGTCTGGTGGACAAAAAAGTACCGGGGGCGGAAAGCCAAAGGAGAGTTTGGTGAAGTATGAGGAAAGAAGAGAGGAAGGGTAAGAAGAGACGAAGAGACACATACACACACAACGGAGTAAAGAGAAGAAAAGAGAGAAATGAAGAATATCAGAGAACGAAAGATAGAAAGAGAAAGAGAGAAGAAGCAGCGGGGTTGGAGCAGCGAACGCCCCGCGCGTCTCAGTATGTGAGCGAAGCGGTGCTGCAAAAACCGAAACTGCAAGATGTGCAACTGCAAGCTCTTCCCGGGTGGACGAACGCAGGGATTGCCGGCGACGTCAGCGGAAGGCCCATCCCCGGCTTCTCCACCCTTTTTCCTCTCGTGGATCTCTTCCAACTCGAACTCGAAAAGGCTTACGAGAGAGAGGAGACCGTATACCTCCGTTCTCCCACACCGACTTAGAAGTGTTCTTTTCAAAGTACGAATAAGAGACGAGAAAGAGAGGGAGAGAGAGAGAGAGAGAGAAAATGTCGGGAGAAAATGTCCGGCGTTCTCAATGGCGAGAGATATTTTCATACTGCGCGATCGTTCGAAAGCGAGTTCGATCCGCGGGAAAAACCGATAATTCAGGAAAACTCGCGCGCGGTCGCGCGCTCGAGGAGGTATATAATTTTTAGCGGCCGCCTGTAATAGCGCCGACTGTATTTATGACTCTCGAAAGTTCGCGCGAGAGAATGTACATCGCGCCAAGTTGGCTGGATCGAGTGTGCGCCGGATAAATAGTGAGAAACTTCGGATTATAGGGCGTTCACCGGAGCGCGCGATTTACGAGACGTAAAAATTTAGAGACGCGCTAGTTACATGTAAAAGAATTAAAGCGTTGCGCATTTTTCCTCGATCAACACAAAACATTGAAAACAAACTATGTACACGTGTGAGTTTTGAAAGCGTGCCTTGACTTTTATTCTAACGCGGGAACGTATCGCGCGGAAGCGATCGCGGAACGAGTTTATCAAGACTGTTAATGTTTCAGAGCGACAATGGGGCCGAGCACGTGTTATCGCATTAGAAATCTACTTCCGATAACTGCTGGCCAATTAACGGCCGGCCTCACGTCGCTCTGTAATGTGCGTTTCTCTCGCAATGCGCGCTATATATGTATACGTAGATATATATATAGATATATGTCGATTATCCTACTAAAATGCCCAATACTACTTTTCATCCCCTTCTTAAACGGCACAAAGCACACGATCCTACCATCTTTTCCATCTTGGCCTTCCCCCATTCCCTCGTATTTCTGCCGGAATAAACTTCCCTCTATTTCTTTCGCACCCTCCTATCGTCGGTACTCGCGCTTCCGCAGACGCACTCTCTCTCCGCCACCCTCCACCTTGCTCCTTATTCCTCTCCTCCATCTCTTCTTCGTTCTCACCCTCGTATATTGATTACATAAGCGACTGAATATACTAACTCAGCTAAAAACGTCCTCCGTTCCCCCTTGCTCTCTCTCTCTCTCTCTCTCTCTCTCTCTCTCTCTTCTCTTCTTATCTTACACCCTTACGAAATGGCGTTTATAATGCGAACATCCTCCCGACTGCATCGTCGTCGTAGTTTGAAACGGCAACGGCGAGAAGGGTCGCAGTGCATTAACGACGATTTTACGAATCCTCAGCACGATCGCGGCGCGAAGCGAACCATCACGATCGCGCGGCGCGGCGCGGCGCGATAAAGGTCATCGATTTTACATGTATTTGCCCTTCGCGTAAGGTGCATACGTAATGTTGACCGGAAACCCTTTTCAATCTCAAAGGGTGAATTTTAAGCGATGTAGCGGCCCTGGAGCGTAAAATCATTGGACTTCTACGATAGGAGATTTTTAGGAAAAAGGAAGAAGAACTTTTCAAAAGATGAGAAGAAAAGAGGTGAAAAATAGATGTGAAATATATAAGAATTTTGTCTGTATAGATATTACGAAAACACTCTTGATTTGAGTGATTCTTTCGAGCAATAAACATGACTCGAAAAGTATATAAAGCATCTACCGTTATTGCGGTGGGAAAATTCAAGTAGTACATAATATTACACACACACACACACAGACACACTCAATGCTCCGGGCGCACACATAATTCATACGCTCGAAATGCATATAATTGGTATTGCCGATAAAATTAAAGTACTTTCGGCGAACAGTAAAGCATCCATTAAAACTTTTCAGAGGGCGAGTCGCATCCTCGTTCGCGGTGAATAGACCACGTTTTGCTTTTGAAGCCTCTCTAGTTACGATCCTTGCACGCTTATAACGTTTCAGCTCGCGTGGTCGTTAAAAAGGGGTCTCTATCCCGTAGCTTTAACTACCGCATTTCACCTGTTCGAAAGAGTATTTTTTCAGAAGCTCTCTGTATCAAAATTTTCTATCTAGAGAATAGAATAGAATATTCTGTTTCCACAACAACATTGCGTTGTACTGTTTTTTATTTTTATAAAACTAAATGAGAATCACACGCTCGTATTGTAAAAACAAGTAAATAGATCACAATGTGAGGTCAATATCGAGCAAAATTGAT